>PVIR01024471.1:0-25883 GCA_004026965.1 Petromus typicus | reverse complement strand
TACACAATCTTTGTTTTCTTTTTTCTTTACTATTACCACATTCATTTTCCCCTCATTATTTACCCATACACTCTTTCCTTTTAAATATTTTGAAGTGACTTCCACTCTTGAAGATAAATTGGAATCTAGGTAAAAAGTGATTAAGAGCATCATATAATTGGTTTTAAAAGTTCTTTACACTTTAGATAAAATTTTTTTATCAGGTATATTTTGCAAATATTTTCTCCTAGTATGTGGTTTTTCATTTTCTATGATGTATTTCACACAACAAAAAATTTTAATTTTAATGAGTTTATTAATTCTTTCTTTCATAAGTCACAGGATTGGGATTATATCTAAAAGTCACTGGTAAGCCCTAGGCCATCTAGATTTTCTTCTATGTTGTCATCTAGAAGTCATAACCCTCAAGATCAAGAAACTAAGATAAGTCAAGGTGTTTAACAGGGACCTGGAGAAGGGACCTGCAGACGTCCACTGTGTAACTAAAGGCCTGGCATCTCCGCCTTCATTTCATGTCTCTTATTACCTTTGTACAATTTGGGTCAGACCTCTGCTCGGCTCAGCACACAGGCATGTTAATCAGTCAAGAGTCAATGCCATTTTCTAGGAGCTTAATTGTTTAATAGTCTGCAATGCATTCTGAGTTAATATTTGTGGTGGGTATAAAGTTCTTGCTAGCATAGTTATTTTCCTTGTGGTTATCAGTGGTTTCAGAACCACTTGTGGAAGACTATTTTTTCTCTATTGCATTACTTCTGTTCCTTTGTCAAAGATCAGTTAACTCTATTTATGTTGGTCTATTTTGGCCTTTTATTCTGTTCCACTAATTTATTTGCCTATTATTTCACCAATCCTACACTGTCTTGATTACTGTAGCTTTACTGAAACTGTTAAAGTAAGGTAGTGTCAGTTTTCTGACTTCCTTCTTTCTTTCAATACTAAGTTAGCTCTTATGGGTCTTTTGCTTTTCAATATAAGCCTTAGAATCAATTTGTTGATGTCCACAAAGTTATTTTGGGGGGTCTTAGTTAAAATTATAATGATCTATAGACCAATTTGAGGAAAAATATCTTTACAAAATAAGTCTTCTGTCAATACAAAATATTTCTCCATTTAGCTTTGTATCTTATTTAATCAGAGTTCTACATTTATTCTCAGATGATACACATATTCTGATATACACATATCAAAGAATTTTATTTTTAGGAATGCCAATTTAAATGGTATTGGAGTTTTAATTTCAAATCCCACTGTACATTGCTGGTATGTAGTAAAAAGCACTTGACTTTTGTATATTAACCTCATTGCTTGCAATCTTGCCATACTTATTAGCCTAAGTTTATATTGTTGTTGATTCCTTAGGATTCCCTACACAGACATAGCATCTTTGAGCAAAGGAAGACATAACATTGGAAAGAGGCAAAACTATGAAGACAGTAAAGAGATCAGCAGTTGACAAGTGTGGGGTCAGGGAAAAGCATAAAAAAGGAGCAATGAGACTACTTTGTATGATACAAGAATGGTGGGTTTATGTTATTTTACATTTGATCAACATCACAGAACATGCAACACACAGAGTGTACCCTAATATAAAGTTTAGGCCTTGCATGATAATCATGCATCAGTTTAGGTTCATTAAAAGTAACAAACGTACCACCCTGAGGGGAATGTTATAAGTGGGGAGGATATGTGTGAGGGGGCAAGGATTTATGGTAGCTCTATCTGCATATCAATTTTTTTCTACGAAGTCAAAACTGTTGTAAGTTGATTCTATTTTTAAAAAGGCAAACAAGAATGTAAAATTTGGCTGGGTAACAAAATGTATCCTGAATGACTTTCTTTTTAAGCCAACTCCTACCAAATGCTAAAAATAAAACAAGCCAACAAATCTCTTAAGCACACGTGAGAACATTATTAATGATGTCACATGTATCAAAAAAAAAAAAAGCTGCACAAGGGAAAACATGAAATTTTAAAAGTACTTTTCAGCTATATCTTGATTTCTGTAATCAGCTTTCATACTGTAAATTAGCTACTTCATCACGGTAAATTTGTGAATTTGCAAATGGGAAGCTTAAAAAATTCTTTTAACACCTGTTTTAGGGACACCAACCACCCTATATTGGTCCCTCTGCACATTTAGGAAACAAGATTCATTTATCAAGTCTGCTTAAATTTTAAAGCACAAATGCATTCAGTGATCATTTTATTATGTAAAGCAGAAAGAAGCACAAGGGAGCCTCTAAACGTTGGTCTCATTATACTTCCAATTATTTCAATTATTTCAGATTATGCATAAAGCAATTTTTCCTCTGGCAAATGCTGGATAAAGATATCCCTGGGAATTCAAATAGCTGAAGTCCTTTTACATATGGTAAATTATGTTCTTGGGAGAAAAAAAGCTGGAAGTTGGGTGATATAATATGAATTTGATTGTCTTCTAGAAATAATCTAATAGCAAAGGCTTGTATAACTAAACCTAGTCCCAATTTTATATGTGATTACAAACACCTTATTTAATCAACTATCTTGCATTATTTCAAATATAATTCCATAAGAACAATATACTAACCAAAATAATAAACTATGCTGTCTTAGTTTTTTGCTATAATTGCATAAGACCTGAGAGTGGGTAATTCATAAAGAACAAAAATTTTTTTTTTCCAGTTCTGTAGGCTGCAAATTCCAAGGTTAAAGGGCCTCACTTCTGGAGAGGGCTTTCTTGCTATGTCACAACAGAGCAGAAGGGATCACTTAATGAGAAGAAGAAGGAAGAGGGCTAAACTCATTCAAGAAACCTCCTCCCTCAAAAATTAGTCTGCTTACACAACCATAACATCAATCAATCATCTCTTAAAGGTCATACCTCTCAATACTTTTGAATTGGAGATTAAGTTTTCAACATATAATCTTTTTTTGGAAGGGGGGGGCAAGGAGCTAACTCAAACAACTTCGTATGCCTATGGTTTCTGTTTAGTTTTATGATAAAAATTAAAGAAAGAAGAAATGACACTACCAGAATCACAGGAATAACAAATTTCTAAGTAAAATACATCTGTCTAGTGTATGAGCCATGAACCCTTTCTTAAGGACTTTACTGTATCACAGCAGTAGGTCTTCAATGGCCATGCTTATTTGGCATAACTGGGGGAGGACAGAGAAATAAATAAGTAGAAAGAAGATAAGGAAGACTACAGTTCTAAGGACTAAGCAAAGGGACCTTGTAACTGTACTTCATATATTTACTCTCTATGCTTATGATTAGGTATTTCAGAAATTCAAGACTTAGGTTATTCTCTTCTTGTATACTAATTTACTTCCTAGACAGAAAACTTAAAAGCCAGCCTGACCAATACCCAAATACCCTCAAGATTAAGAAACTAAGATAAGGGAAGGTAACAGGGACTCAGGGAAGGGGCCTAAGATGTCTTCTATGTAACTAAAAGCCTGGCATCTCTGCCTTCACTTCATGTCTCTTATTACCTTTGTACAATTTGGGTCAGACCCCTGCTCAGCTCAGCACACAGTCAAGGCATGTCTGTATTCCAAGGTTTATTAGCCCTAACCCTTAAGAATGAGGACATCATGGTAAGAATAAGTAAAGTCATTTTCAAGGTATACAAGGATCCTCAGTTGCCAGCTTTCATAAAGTCCACTTCCAGACTGTCCTGAATGATGCCTTGAAGTCTCAAGACCTACTGTCATGTTAGATTCCAGAAAAGCAGCCCATTCCTGACCAGCCTTCATGTGATCACCCGCCTCCAGGCAGAAACAACTGCTTCATAACCGGAACTGAGGCTGCTCCTCATTCTCAGCAACAATAATCACTGCACAAAACTGAACTGCCCTGCAGGTTACAAAGAATCCTCCAGAGCTATGAAACTGGGACTGAGCCATGATTACCTAGACCACCTCAACACCCCATAGAACTGGTCTCAGCCTTTTCTGAAATTACTTCCTCACAGTAAGCTGGAGTCTTTTCCTTTCTCTGTCTAATAAACCTTTCTGTTTTCACACTACATGTACTGAAATTCTTTTTAGTGTTGTGAGTCAAGAAATACTTGACACGCAGAACTGAGGTCCCCATTTCCCCTGGGAAGGATCTCCTCTGACCCTGTCCAGTGACCTCACCAGCTTCTGATGGGATAAAACCATACTTACCAGAATTCTACTGAAAAAAAAAGGCCCACTAAACTATTTTTTGAAAATTTCAAATTTTTATTAAGCTTTTTTTGAGAGAGAATTAGATATGGTATAGAAGCCAGAAAATTTCTGATCTTAAAATTTCAGCTCTTCAGTACTACTGTGTATACTTTGAACTTTAGTGTTAAAGCATCACTGTCTTCAAGATAAAGGTAATCAGAATTTATTCTTCAGCAGGTTCTAGCCATCCTTCCATTCCATTCTCAGAATGTGAGTTCACAGCATCAAGCTTCTAAGTAAGCCTTAAAACAAGCTTCTACTTTGGATACATAATTACATTAACATCATATATTAAAATAATACATAATACTTGTTATGTATTACCAAAAACACCAACTTGAAAATATACCCAGCAAATAAAAGGACATAAATGATTTTCAAATTCAAAAATAATTTCTAGAGCTCAGGAATTTAGCTCAGTGATTCCAGCTCCTGTCTTGCAAGCACAAGGGCCTGGGTTTGATCCCTGGTAACCACATACAACAAACAGGGCATGGAGACTCACACCCACCATCAATCAGTACCACATATCATAGTGCCAGGTGTGGTGGTTCATGCCTGCAGTCCCAGTATTTGGAAGGTTGGGACAGGAGGACTGCTGAGTTGAGGCTATCCTGGCCTACACAGTGAGTTCCGGACTAGCCTGAAATACAAAGTGAGTTCAAAAAAAAAAAAAAATCTAAATCTAAATGAGTATAGACATAGATAAATCTCAGTTCATGAAAATGATACTTTCCACAATAGTCACTGTAAGACCCAACTTGACATAAAAACAGCCATTTTGTTAAAAGGCCTCCACTCATATGCTGTAACTTCCCTCTGAACCCAGAACTTGTTTCCTTAGGAACTGTCCACCTAACCGATGCACTCAGCTGCAGATAGTATGTTTTTAGAACGTATTATTCTATGGTAGCCAGTAATCTAATCATCGCTGTTGGCTTCTGCAACAACTTGCTTCTGCACTTTAACAATAAAATGACCTAATCATTCCTGCATAGAAACTACCTAATAACGAGGGGGGGGGAGTTTAGCAGATTTTTCTTTTAAATACTGTGCCCCTGTTTACCACTTTGCCTTCTTCCACATAGAAGGATGGCCCTCAGCTGAGTAATAAAGCTCTTGGTTAGACTTTAAGATCATATCGTGTCCTGAGAGATTGTCTCAATGAGACTTGGTCCCAACAGTCACAAATAGAGATGAATGAGAAAATAATCAAATTGAAAGGTTAGGTTCAATGTTGACCTATTTGATTTGATTTTTATCCAGTTTGGTTTGTGACCAGAATCATGGAGAAAAATGAGTTCATAAATGGAGGTAGCACTGTATATATCTGTATATATATTATATACACACATACTTTCCAACTTAACCATAAGATGCAGATGTTACTTTAGACATTAGAGTAATAAAGTGAACTGTGATTGGTATGATGGCTTCTTGATTTGTATCCCTGGTACTTCTGGCCCTGACTCTCAAATGGAGCCTGGTTGCCCTCCACTGCCTCTTTGCCCTAGTTGGTACAAGTATATTTCTGTTCATAGGACTGTATGATAAGCTCTTCTCTAGTCTCTCATTTTTTGTGGGACATTTTAATCTTAATTTTATTTTCTTGGTATGCTACCTATTACAGATGGTCCTAACTTGTGACAGATCTACTTGTAATTTTCAGCTTTATGATAGTGCAAAAATGATACATATTCAGTAGAAAGATGCTTTCAATTTGCTTTTTTCCCAAGCTAGCAATATGTGGTATGGTACTCTTGTGATACAGATCTCAGCTCCAGGGATCCATAGCTCTCAGTGAGTCACACAAACAGGAGAACGAACAACCAATATGCTACTGCATAGTGTGTAGTCAGGCTGTGAAGTTCAAAGGGTTACTGTACTAAATATATTTTTGACTTACAATATTTTCAACTTATAATGAGTTCATCATGATGTACAGTCAGGAAGCATATGCACTTTAAAATTAATTTTGAAATAATTTTAGATTTAGAAAAAAGTTGCAAAAATACTGGAGCTTTTTCACATACCCCTCACCCACTGAATCCTAACATTAACATCTTACATAACCACAGGAAAATTGTCAAAACCGAGAAATTAATATTGGTAAACTACATTTTATTCAAATTGTGTCAGTTCTATTACTTTTCATTTATTATATTTAGTTCTATAATTAATTTGAAATTTATTCTTACATATGGTGTGATATAAGAAGCCAGTTTTTTTCTCCTCCAAATGAGTACACAATTATTCATAGCAGTATTATTCATTCTAGCCAATAAAATGAATCAAATTAGTCCCTCATCTAGGAAATAGATAAACAAAATGTAGTATACTCATACTCAACTATTTATTCAGCAATAAAGGAAGCATTGATAAATGCTACAACATGAACAAAATTTTAAAATATTGTGCTAAGTAAAAAAGGCACTCACAAAAGACTACCTGATCTTCATAAAAAAGAAGCTATTTTATTTGAAGTTCGGGGTACCTACTTTCTCTCCTTCCCTTTAGTAGTAATTCAACAGAATTTGCAACTATTCCAGAAGTACTTTAGTCATTCTCTTTTTTTTTTAATTGAAATCTTTATTGGTACATTACATATACAAATCATAATTGCACTCCACAATGGGAATTTGTACCAGTGTAAGACACAACTTAATTCTCATTTTTTCCCATAGTCCTACCCACCCTCCCATCCCCTCCCCATACATGCATAAACTTTGTTTTCTTTTTGTTATAATCTCATTATTTCCCCCTTCACCCTATTTCATTTTAAGTATTTTCTATTTTACAGTATATAACACACAATTCTAGAACTCATTTACATCTTTATTTTCTCATACCAGAAGAAAAGATGCTATATTTACCTATCTGTGACCTATTTATTTCATTTATGAGGATATCCTTAAGGTATGTCCATTTAAGTATAAATGATTCAAACTTATCATTTTTTATGGCAGAGTAGTACTCCATTCTGTAGAAGAACCACAGCTTTTTTATCCAGTCTCCAGTTGATGGACACTTGGGTTGTTTCCAAGATGGCAATCATAAACTGAGCTGCTATAAACATGGGTGCACATATGTCACTGTAATATGAGTCTTTCAATTCTTTTGTGTGTATACCTAGCAGAGCGATGGTTGGGTCAAATGGGACCTCCAATCCTAACTTTTTGAGGAATCTCCAAACTGATCTCCCCAAGGGTTGTACGAGTCTACAGTCCCACCAACAGTGGAGAAGGGTTCCTTCTCCTCAGCCTCGCCAACATTTAATGCTGGCTAATTCTGAAATGACAGTCATTCTGTGTAGAGTGAGATGAAATCTCAGTGTTGTTTTCATCTGCATCTCTCAAATGACTAATGATGTTGAGCATTTCTTCATATGCTTCTTAGCTGCTCTTACTTCTTCCTCTGAAAAATATCTGTTCATTTCAGAAGCCCATTTTTGAAATGGGTCTTTAAATTTGGGTGGACTGATTTTTTTGAGCTCTTTATATATTCTAGATAGTAACCCTTTGTCTGAGGAACAGCTGGTAAAGATTTTTTTCCCACAATGTTGGTTGCCTTTTTGCACTGTTGGTGGTTTCCTTTGCTGTGCAGAAGCTTTTTAAAAGAATGAGGTCCCATTTGTTGATTTCTTCTGCCTATTCCTGTGCTATAGACATTTTGTTCAAGAAGTCTTTCCCTAAGCCAATGTCTTCAAGAGTTTTACCTAACCTGTTTTGCAACAGGTTTAGAGTGTCTGTTTTAATATTTAGGTCTCTTATCCACTTTGATTTTAGCTTGGTACACGGTGAAAGAGCTAGGTCTGGTTTTAGTCTTTGGCAAGTTAAAGCCCAGTTTTTCCAGCACCATTTGTTAAAGAGGCTATCTTTCCTCTATGGAGGATTTCTGGCTCCTATGTCAAAGATGAGGGGGCTCAGTGTATCTGGAGTAGTTTCTGGATCTTCTAGTCTACTCCACTGATCCTCAAGTCTGTTACTTTGCCAGTACCATGCAGTTTTTATCACAGTGGCTTATAGTATAGTTTCAGGTTTAGAGTTGTAATACTCCCCACCATATCCCTGTTGCTCAGAATTGCTTTGGCTGTTCTAGGTCTTTTGTGGTTCCAGATGAAAGTTTGGATTTTTTTCTCTAGATCTATGAAATATGCTGTTGGGATTTCAATCGGGATTGCACTGAATCTGTATAGTAGTTTAGGGAGTATAGCCATTTTGATGATATTGGTTCTTCCTACCCAGGAACAAGATGTGTCTTTCCATTTTTTAATATCATCTTCTATCTCCTTTTTCAGAGTGCTATAGTTTTCAGAGTAGAGGTCTTTCACCTCCTTTGTTAGATTTATTCCTAGATATTTAATTTTTTTGGGTGCTATTGTGAAAGGGACTGAATCCCCAATTTCTATCTCAGTGGGTCTACTATTTGTGTATACAAAGTCTATTGATTTTTTAATGCTGACCTTGTAACCAGCTACACGGCTAAAATTGGTGATTACATCCAGCAGTTTTTTAATTGAGTTTTTAGGATCCTCTAGATAGAGTATCATGTCATCAGCAAATAATAACAATTTTACTTCTTTTCCTATCTTTATTCCTTTTATTTCTTTCTCTTGCCTAATTTCTATGGCTAATATTTCAAGAACACAGACTCAACGACTAAAACCATATGGTCATCTCAATTGATGTAGAAAAAGCGTTTGACAAAATACAACACCCATTTATGTTCAAAACCCTACAGAAGATTGGAATAGATGGTCTGTATCTCAAACTAGTAAAAGCTATCTACTAGAAATCATCAGCCAGCACAATACTAAATGGTCAAAAATTGAAAACTTTCACACTAAGATCAGGAACAAGACAAGATCTCTTTCTTGTTTTGCTGAACTATGAGCAAACCATGGCCTTTAGCATTAAAATGTCTTTCTTTGTCATGTTTAATGCTTTTCAACTTAAATTTTACATTATCTCATTGCTAATACATCTTTTAATTTGAACTGTTATGAAATGTTTAACTTATCATGTATTTTTGTACATCTCAATCATAGTAATATCCAGGTCTCTCATATCAAAGAAATGTACTTAAGTTTTATCTTGCAAGCCAAATTATAAATCTTTTTCTGTTATTCCATAATAACATTTATGGCTATGATTGCTATGCTTAGTTCCTAATCTGGTATTTTATACCTACAATTTAAAATTATTTGTATTTCTTTTCAGAGATGTAAAACAATAATATTTAGGAAGTTTTATTATTATTACCTTTATACTTATATTTTTAAAATGTGTTTTATCTTTGGAAGTATCAGGATTGAGTAAGAGGCTGGTAATATTCTTTATCACTCATTTCCATCCTATACAATAACGTGTACATTCTATTTTTCTTTCAGTATTCTCTTTCCCATTTTAAAATTTGTACAATCTCTACTTTTTCCTAGCATATAACATTTTTACATTACTGTTTTACTGTCATGTCCCTCTTTTTCCAGCCTGATGTGTAAATTTATACATTTCTAAAGGACATCATCGGTACCAGTTCTGTGATGAAGACTCCCCAGTCCCTACATGGAACTCTTCTAGTAAAGCAGCCAACGCATCTTTTCTACAAGGAGTGATACTGAATTATTTTTGACTTCATGAGTTACATGGACCCTGGTGCACTTGCACCTGGGCCATGCCAGCATAGAACAAATGCAGCCACATACAACAAAACTGGCTTTGACTTTGTACTATTAAAATTTCATTCACGAAAGCAGGTGTCAGGCCATGGTTTGTTGATGACTAGTCTAGAATATTATTCAAGAAGAGCTTTATGTCCAGAATGCTCCAGTTTCAAGTAAGATGAAAACTGCTTGAAAGACGGCATATCTGGCCATATAAGCTTGATGCAGACTTTCTTTAATTGAATCTTCTTTCTTCTTTAATTTCTTCCCCTTGCCCTGTTGTCCATCTCCCCCATCCTTCCATGTTTTCCATGTATTCCTTGCACACTTACGTGCATGCGCGCACACACACACACACACACACACGCTCTCCCTCTCTATCATCCTCTACTAGAATGGTACATTTATTATGAGTAATGAATTCTCATTGACATGTCATTACTACCCGAAGTCCAGTGTATACCACGGCTTACCACCACAGCAACATACAGAGTAATGTCACTGGAAGCCATGGTTTTGGAGGATTGTCCCATTAAATGGTATCTATCAGTCCTTTTAAAATTGTGATTTTTCTCCCTTTAAATATTGTCTGTCTCTTTAAGTGGAATACCTGTTCCAATACAGCTTCTGACTCTTTCCATGATATGAGTTTAAATTCTTTCTTTGTATTTTATTCTGTCATCTGCTCTCATCTTTTCCAGCGTTTTAAAATTTAGGTGTGATTTAATCTTTTTGATAACTATTCCAAATCATCTGCAGGTACCATCATTGGCCTATCTCTTGTATCTCCAGTTTTTGCTGCTCTGTGAGCATCTATTCTCTTTTAAGGCCTGGTAAGGAAGTGAGCCAGAAGGGAGAGAAATTAAGCAGTGGAATTTTTAAACTTATTTTTCCTGTTTGTAGTTTTAACATCATCTGTCCACAATTAATTTAAGGATGTGGTTCTTTCTCAAACTCTCATAGTTGTTTCTTGTCATAGTATGTGAGGCGGACTACTACATAGCTGCTACCTGAAAATATGCAGGGAGCAGAGGATGTATCAGAGGATGCAAGTAAAGATGAATACAAATTGTCAGCTTTAAAAAAAAAATGGGTAATTAAAGGAGCAAAGTAAAGCTTTAGCTGTTACCAGGAATGTGGCAACACAAGATGGACAAACCTTCCATTTATATATTCAGTCTAATTTAGACAGTGATTTCTGTTTTAGATTTTTGCACAGCATTTTGTTTTGCTTTATATTTGAGGTGTTTTGAGGTCTTGTTTTTGTTTATAAACTAATACAAAGCAGCATCTTTACAGTGCGACTCTGCTGACCATTAACAACACGAAATGATGGCGATGAACACCTGAAAGACAAAGCCTAACAAAGTCTTTCCTACCCAGCGCAAATTAAATTTGGATGAATTTTGTAAATTTCAAATGATAAGTCCTGTTCTAGATACTACCACCAGGTTAAAGAAAACAAAATCAGAATTTTATAAACTCAAAAATCCAGTGAAAGGTGAGTCAGCTCTATATGCTGTTAAACATAATTTACTTTTCATTTCGTGCAATACTAAAAGTAAAAATAACAAAGCCACAATCCATTGACCTCTAGAAATGATGGTAAATTGTGACAGAATCACTGGCAACACTTACCAAAGAACTAAATCTTTGGAAGGATTACTTGTATTATGACCTAAGGCACTTCATTCCTCCACCATGACACATATCACCTCAACATTCCTACTATACAGACAGAGAGTAATGGGAAAACACTATATCAATTATACTGATTACACAAGCGTTTACATTCTGCCATTTTCATGTACAACATGCACTCACATATAAGAAGCACAGTTGTTATAGTTCTTCTGTAGAAGTGAAAACCAAAGTTAAATCATAAGGAGTAAAAGAATATTAAAAGTCCTTACTCTGAGCTCTTCAAATAGAAGGAAATAACAGTTAAAATGTAAAAAGAGAAAAATTCAAGTCACAAATACACTCAAAAAGCAGTGAAGCACATGAATCAGAAGCACACAGTAGGGAGACAGATTTGAAATCATGGGCCTGCCAGAAATGGACTGATGTTCTAGACTAACCTCTGGGGCAGAAGGAGAGGAGAGGTTGGACCCAGACTGCCTCATGTTCATAAAAAGAGACAAAACATGTTGATGCAGTTTTGCTTGGGGTTATGACTTACATAAAATGCTTCTAGAAAACCAGAACGTTCTGGACCCACCCTTCTGCTGGTTTGGTGAGTGATCTGCTGGAAATCCCAGTGTCACCATAAACATGCAGCATTTTGGACTTTATATTGGCTAGGGGTTTAAAGAGGTGGGGAAAAATAGCTGCAAATCCATCAGAGGTGCAGCAAAATGTGGGCAGGGGAAGGGAGAGGGAGAACTTAAACAAAGTGAGATTTCAAACTCAGATTCCAAGGCACATGAAGAAATACAACTGTAAGTCTGACAGACACAAATTAAAGCTCTCGAAAAAATTAAAAAACAGAACAAGGCAAAAACAAGTAAAAAGAGCCCTTAAAAGAAGATTGTTTTGTATTCCCTGAAAGATTTTTTAAATTTAATACTTCAGAAATAAAATATCTATTGAAATAAAACAAAAGTGAGGGTAAAATCTAGAATGAGTACATTAGAAGATAAAAAAACACAGCTGAGATGAATACATTTGTCCATATGTAATTTACATCTACTACTACTGTATTCCTAATAGGGGTCAGAAGTAAATAGGGGGAAAGAGATAATGGAAATTTATTATGTAATAGTTGGCAGTTTTCTAGAAACAATTAAAGATAGAAGTTCTCAGAGTATTTTCAGAGTATTAAGGAGAACAAATCTACACTTAAGACATCACTACAGAAGCACAGTACAATCAGACATGAAGATAAAATCTTACAGGCCAACAAGGAAAAATGAGATAGTTTATCACCAGAGGAATAGCAACTAGTCTTATAACAGCTGTCTTATCAACAAAATTAGATGGCAGAAGGAAGTGAGTGATAGACTTTCAAAGTGTAAAGGAGTCTAGGATCTGCTCTTCTTCACTTACCCCTCGTTCAGCGACGAACAACATGAAGACATTTCTAGACATACAAAGACTAAACAGGTTTACATTCACAGGTAGTCAGTAAAGCAAACACTAGAACTTAGTATGCAAAACCAAAAAAAAAAACAAAAACAAAAACAAACAAACAAACAAAAAACAAAAAAGAAACACAAAGCCCAACAACTGCTATGAACTGGGCAAGGAATATAAAAATATTTAAAATTAATCACTAATTTCTGTGCTTTCAAGTGAAATAAATATAATAAATCCCAGAAGTAGGGAAATGTTATGTGAAAACACAAAAATGTAGTTACTAAATAATTTAATAACTGTAAAGTAAGGTCTTCGCATGTTGCAAAAAAGGTAAAGATTATGAACAATTTCATCTTTTCTAAAAAATTTCATACTTAATATGTTAGAAAACTAAAAGCAATTGCTTCCAAACAAGCAGAGAAATTAAAACAGACAAGGGAAGACAAGAAATAAGATAAAATATGGTAGCCCAAGGCACATAAGTCTGCCTTGCTCCTCCAACTGAGACAACTATGTCTATTATTTCAGTAATCAAAACAGATTTAGCTCACCTAATTAAAATAAAAATACCAAAACCATATCTGTGCTCAGTGCTCCAACTCTGCTTAAAACATTAGCATATTCAGAGAATTTGGTGATAAAAGTTGCTAATGGTTCAAACAATGTCTCAAATGTTTATTGCTTTTACAAATGATTTTTGAACTGAAGTTAAATAAGAAGGAAACTTCATAATTTAAGAGTAGCAGGATGAGAGTGAGAAACACTGGGACTATGAACAAAAGCAGCCTTTTATGAAGACCTGCATTTTGCTCCAAAAGAGAAGGTATGTAATGGCATGACTCTGCTAAGTGGTTACTCCAATTCAGTGTGTGTCCTGTTACCACAGCATCAGACAGTATACCAGAACCCCTGAGTATGCTAAAGCTTAATCATATGATGCTGAATTACAGAAAGTGACTACAGATTCTAAGTGACTACAGATTCTTGAAGCCTATGGTTGAAGTTTCAGAAATACTTCTCTGCTCCCCCCACAAGATTACTTGTCTGTGACCATCATTCCAGATATGTAACCTAACCATTAAGAATTAATGTGCTGATCTTTAAGGAAGAGAAAATGAATGACAGTTTTTCTTTTTTTGCCAGACCAGGGATCACACTCAGGATTTTGTGCGTGGCGCCACTGAGCTATATCCCAGCAACAGTTTCTCTTCTTTAAGCTAATCTAACACATAAGCTCCTACACTGTTATGACTTGTTCAAATAGTGTAATTCTGAATCAGTCAGTTTTAGTGGCAGGAATTTTTAAAAAATGGGATTTAGATGGGATAGTGACTTAAGATTAGCTGTTATACCAGGTATCTCTCTCTCTCAAACAACATCCAGATTCCTGGTGTCCTAAACAAATAATTGAGCAGGCCACACAGAAGTAATCAGGAAGGCAAGTTTTAGGTGACAAAATACACTCACAAAGCAGGAATGAGCTAATGAGAAAACTCAAAAAGAAGACTGATTCAAAGGAACCCCACTTGTTTTAGGCTTAAGGTTAAGCACCCTTGGGAAGTTTGCAATTGGGCATCAGCTAGAGATGGCCACTGCCAGTAAGGAATACACAAGCTCAAGAACAGAGCACAGACAGAGCTCACAGATAGTTGCTGCAGTGAGGCCCACAGCTGGCTTTACTTTTATTTTCCTAGAATTTGAGGAAAGATCAATGGTGGAAACTACTTCAGCTTTTTTCCACTCAACTGTGAACCTCCACTCTCATTTCAGGAGGCGGAGTTTGTGAATTTATATGGGCCAAGTCAGAAACAGCATGGCTGCCAACGCCACCAGGGTGGTCAAAATCTCAATGTTAACGCTACAGTGACCATAGCATTACTGGAAGTTACCTTAGCTACAGCACATGTTTCTTGGATTTATGCCAGAGGTCAAGAAGTGTGAAAACAGGAGCATATATTTTTTTGCTCATATCAGAATAAAAATAATAATAAATATGGTAAGGGTATGTTATGGCTTATAAATGTCCTTCCAAATCCTCCTCATGCATTCATAGGTGGGTGGGGCTATTGGGAGGTGACTGGATCATAGGGGTGTGAAACTTATCAGTGGATCATTCCGTTAAAGAGTTAATAGCTAAACTGACAGGTAAGGGCTGGTTAATGGAGGCCACTGGGGACGTGACCAGGAAAGGGTTATTTTCCTTTCTCCTCCCTTGATCTCTCCTTCCCATTGTCATGACCATCTTGGAGCCAGCAGACTATGGAATGAAACTTCTACAAACTGTTAGTCAAGATACACCCTTTCGAACATCTGAAGCATAATACTAGATAATATAAAAAAAAAATTCTATACCTTCCTAACAGAAATTTGTACTTTAGCATTATAGTAGTCAGCTATGTGATTCAGTAGCTGCAACAGGGTGATACAGGAAATAATCTTTGTGTTTACCTACTTGTTAGGATGAACAGCAAGGTGTGTGCAGTGTCAGACTGGGGTTTTCACCCAAATAATGCCCTGTGTAACATTTTCTGCATATGTTTCTCTGAGCATCGGCAATGGTAAGATATACCCACACCATTAATCTGTTATGTAAACATTTACTGTACCTTAATGGAACCCGAGTGTGCTGAGCCTGGGGAAAGTACGATCCCATCTGTGCATTCACGCACTTGGCAGTAGAACATTAAACTGTGTGCAAGAGCTCCAAAGCAGTGAGAGATGCACATTTAGAATTTTTCTAAAGTTTTCTTTTGATTTTTCTGTTAGAAATGCCTAATTCATACAATGCCACATGAAAAACCAGATTTGTAAATTTTGAAGAAGACTGAAAGCAAAACATCAAGTGATGATGACTTTGACACTGGCCATGTGAGCCAAAGTTCTTGTAACAGTGAAATGGAGCAAGAATTGACCTACACAGAGACATAATGGATAGAATGCCAACACTGCTATTCAGTGTTGGAAATTGTCTGAAACAGATGAAATGCTACAAAATGCTGTGAAATACACAAATGATGAGAAATGATAAGTAAAACATTCTATATGTACCAATTAGCCACACTCAAAAATGTGTTTATTACGACACCTTACTAGCTGAACTGAAAGTACTCGCAGGTCTGCAATACTTAGCAGGGCTTTCTCATGGTTATCATAAAGGGAATGTAAAAGACTTAGAAATGTTAAAAAATGTACTTACGTGTGTGGGCTTAAAGTTTATAGAATAACAGTGATACTGAGGGGATTTGGTTTTCTTCAGAATTGCCTGAGGTTTGTTGACAAAACCACTCATCCAGAAAGAAAAAGAGTTAAATAATCTGGTTGTGCTCTGCTCATTCCAAGTTTTATTTCAAAATGTTAAGCCATATATACATCTGAATACATGATTATTGATGATTATGTTACAGTCACTGTAGCTTTAGGTAGTATATGCCAAAAAAGTCTTCAAAATACAGTTAAAAATATATGTCCTGGTAGATATAAAGATACATTATACTTTCAATTTAGAAATTTATCCTAGAATTCATCCACCACGTCTAGCCCTAACCCTGAATACATATTAGAGTGGCGATGTACTTATGGTTGAATGAAGAGAAGGGAGGTGGTTTACACAACCTTCCACCTTCCTTTTAGGATTATGAAAGCATAGATAATCATTTGGGTTGCTGTGGTGCTTATAGTTGGACAAAAGGAAGGGAGTGAGTAAGCTCCTTTTTTTCTAACTGTACCAAAACCTCCATAAAACTTAAGCCTGAGATGGTAACTTTTTTTTTTGAGACAGGGTCTCGCTTTGTGGTTCAGGCTGGCCCTGAGCTCAGCCTCAAACTCACATCACAGCAATCCTCCTGCCTCTGCCTCCCGAGTGCTGGGATTACAGGCGTGAGCCACCACGCCCGGCACTGTGGTATGTGGTACTGGTTGCTGCTGGGCATGGGTCTCCACACCCAGTACTGTTATGTGGTTACCAGGGAATCGAACCCGGGTCCTTGCGCTTGCAAGACAGGCGCAGGAACCACTGAGCTAACTCCCCGGCCCAGATGGTAACTTTTTACAACAAAACTAAAGGCAGAGTAGATGTTATTGATAAGTTACTACGCAGCAACTATGATATCAGTTGAAACACAAAGTGTTGGCCAATGGTTGTGTCTTGCTTGATCCTAAATATATGTGGCTTAGTCTGATAGTTTCCAAAGAAGAGAAATTTTCTCAGAGGACTGGGAATGGAACTCATGACAGATTATTTATAGCAAAAACAAAATATTTCTGCTGAGGGATCCATGTAAAAAAATTGTGAAGCATACTGGTGAGCTGACAAGTGAAGAGGCAAGTACAACATCACAAAGACCTACTATGAAAACAAGCAAACCAAAAAGATGTCACCTCTGCCCTACAAAAAAGAACAAGGAAATAAAACAGACATGCTCTCAGTGTAAGTGACAACTGTGAATGGAACACACAGTTATCACGTATGAAGATAACTTGGGTGTGAGAGCTGAAGCAAAGATCATTTCTGTGGTAGACTTTTGTTTGTATTCACATTGTAGTTCACATAGATTTTTATTTCCAGTGTTACCTTTTAGGTTTTTTAATCAATTAAACAGCTGTTGTTAAGATGTTGATGTTTAGCACTCATTACATCTTTGATAATTTTATTGATATCTTATTTTCCTATGCATGTTATACAATATAAACAGGAAGCCAAGAGAGGTGATCAGAATGGCCTGACACAAAGAAAAGTAAGGCTAAGCAGATGCAGTAGTAAGCGAGATGCGTGTATGGAACATGTAGCTGTCACATGTAGCATATATGGAACATGTAGCTGTCACATTCATGGCCTTAAATGTGACAATTGGAGCAAGGATTATTTTTGCTGTAGAAATTCTATTAGTATTTTTATTGTAGTTCACATAGGAATATACTTCTGATGTTATTTTTTTAGGTTTTATAAGCAAGAACACAGCTTATGTGAAAACGTTGATGCTTATTCTAAATGCACACTGCATATTAGAAACTTAATACTTTATTTTACTGGTATCTTAGGTTCCTGTTAACTACACATCGTATAACATATTAAGAATCTCCTAACAAAATGGCAAGACCAATAAGATGTCAAGGAAGCCATACAAAAGGCTTAGAAAGTAAAACATATGGGTTTCCAGGAGTAGTGAATTCCCAGCACTCAGGAGGCAGGAGGACTGCCAAGAGTTCAAAGGCTAATCTGGGCTACATAATGAGTTCAGAGCCAGCATGAACTACAAATCGAGACTCTGTCTCCAAAAACAAATAACAACAACAAAAAACTTAGAAAACAAAATATAAATGGGTTGTCAGTGTGATTCATGTGTATGGAATGTTTTGCTGTCATGTGTGAAGACTACCTTAGCTTTGATAATTGAAGTAAATATCTGCATTGTATTTTCATTTTAGTTCATACATGAATTTATACCTGTTTTTTTTTAGACTTTCTACACCAAGAGTTGATGTTGAAAATTCTAATGCCTTTTTATAAACAACATTAAAAATCAAGTATTTAAGTTTTTGATTTTTTTCCTGTTAAAACTCATAAAAGTAAAATTAATAATTCATCAATAAAACTATTCTAAAGAATTTAGATGTGGGAATTATACACTCACAATAATGCACCTTTAAGCCAAGGATTTAACTCAGTGGTTCCAGTAGCTGCCTTGCAAGTGCAAGGTCCTGCGTTTGATCCCCAGTAGCCACATACAACAATGCCAGGCATGGTGACTCATGCCCACTAGCAATCAGTACTACATACCACAGTGCCAGATGTGGTGGCTGTAATCCCAGCACTTGGGAGGCAGAGAAGAGAGGACTGCTGTGAATTTGAGGTTCACCTGGACTATATAGTGAGCTCAGGGCCAGCCTGACTACAAAGGAGACTCTGTTTCAAAAAAAAAAAAAAAAAGCCCCTTTAACACAAAATTGGTTTTTATGCCCCAGGGTATTATGTCTCAGTGATAAAAAAGAAACTAAAACAGGGTAGGACCATACTTCCCCAATTCATGTCAACAATGTGAAAGAAATACAAGGGGCAGGACACTCTTTTGTTGTCCAGGAGCCAGAAGGCATCCTGTCTGTTGTGAGCCTACAAATAGGCTTAGGCTTCACAGGCACACTGGTTGCGGATCTTATGACAACCAAGGTAAAAGGTCAGCCCACTCTACGCTCTCCTCCAGGGCTTACTTCATGATATCACAGTGTGAGGTCTATAAGAACAAGGACCTAAGGGACAATAAAATATCCTCAATCTTGATCCTCAAGATTTCTGTAGACTAGTTCCTCAACACCTTTCGTGTTCTAAATCTCATTTTGCTAAAGTGATTAGTCATTATGAGGAGGGCTCACAAGGTTCTCAACTGAAGCTCTGAACAGCTTCACCTTCCAATCCATCTCCTTGAAGGCTGGCATCCTTCCCAGACTGTTTCTCCCTCTAGCCAGAAAGCTTCCTGAGAACAATACAGCAGCTCCCTCCATGAGCAAAGTGAGTTCAGTCATTTCAATCCTGATACTATTTTGTTTCCACAGCAGAAATATATCTTCAGCTGCCCTTTCAAGGATGTGACACTCAGCACCAAGAAGTCACTTGCCAGTGTTGTGGGCAGAATGAAGCCCCTTAGTTAGTGTGACCAGCCACTCAGGCCTGTATGCTCACCAACACCCCACAAGTATGGGGCGGGGGGCTTTGGGAGGCTTGGTAACTCAGAAAAAGCCTTATTTGAAGCCTCAAGTTGCCACAAATCACCATCTCTCACTGTGTCAAGATACACAAGAGCTTTTCATAAAAAGGAAGAGAAAGGAAAGGAAATACACTGACAACTGCACACTACACCAAAACCTTCTCCGTTCTCTGCAGAAACTAAACCAGAACCATCCTCCTGGTGCCAGGACCTACAAGTTCTGTCCATTCATCTGGGTTGAGTGGTAATCAGTTATGCCCTCAGCCTGAGGAAGTCTGGAGAATTTGTATCTAAAAGAAAAAAGCTTTTAAGGACTTATTTCTTATTTCTTTTAAAGAATAGATCTATATTATTCAGCTAGGGTGAATAAATCAGAAACAGGTAGGGCTGGACAAATTAACTCTGTGTTTATACTTTTAAATCAGCTCCTTGATGGCACAGATAAAAGAAATTGGAACCCATGGAAATTACCTGGCTAGACCAGTGCCACAGGTCAGATCTAAGACCAGACCTTGCATGTCCTGTATCAGCACCACTGCTCCACCACATCAGACTTGCCGTAAGCAGGAGGAAAAGGGCAACAGAGGCTGCATATCCCCAAGAGAAGACAGAGGATGGTGGCTATTGACATTGAACGGCAGAAAGATGAGTTATAGACAAAACTACTTCCTGCATTTAAGAAAGTACTGAGTGCGAAAGGGTAAAAATTATGGTAGAAGAAAAATATAAACTTCTTGACAATAATTCAATAATCAGGGACCATGTTGAGGAAAATAATTAAAACTATTTGAGCTACTAACAAGGTTTGTCACTATGAAAATAAATTTTCATTTTTCACTCAGAAGGGGTATATTCTATTATTATATGAATTTCTTACAGTTTGGTTCTTAAATAATCTTTATTAGAAATACTTTGAATGCTTGGTACACTATAGATTCCAAGACTCTTACTCCAGAGTTACTGAATCAAAATCTTTAAGCTATCACTCAGAAATCTAAATTGTTTAACCATAGCACCACACAATTAAACCTATGTGTTCTCCAGTCCACCCCACACCTAATTCATAGCAACAGCTACTAATGTGCAGAGTCATAATACCCCCAGGTATCAAAGGCTGACAGTGGCCCTCCAGGTTCTGCTCCCAGGGCTTCCTTGCTGACTACACCCTGAAGGCCAGGTACACTGAAATGAGCTAAAGAGCACTTGGCTCAATTTTAAGATCCTATATTTTCGAGCAAAAAGTGAAAAGAAATATTGTTTTTCTAATGACAAATATAGTATATTTTCTGTCATGAGCAGTATTTCTTTGAGAATCAGGAAGAAAAAGTTCATGCAGAACAAACAAAACCACAGCTATAATTATGAGCTCAGTAGGCTATGCTTCATCTGTGCTCTGTCAACAAGGCCAAGGCCAGCTACATCCATCAGACCTCCTCATCAGATGCTACAGAAGGGCTGGATAAGGGCCCTGGAAGGGATAGAACTGCCTGAAGAGTAGGCTGTGTGGTAGAAATTGGGAAGACACATGGGTCCATCTAGCTCAGGCTTTCTGCTTGTCTTTGTCCTTCCTGCCTTTTCTAAAGTACGGCAAAAAGTAGAATCTGTGAAAGGAGGCAGAATAAGGGGTAACAGGGAAGAGAATAGTATTCAGCTATCCCTTGCTTATTTCCTCAACCCACAAAATGTCCTGGAGAACAAAAGGAACGAGACAGTAACATTATTCACACCTAAACTGCTGACGCAATTCTCAGAAATCTGTTCTAATAGACTGAAAAGAGAGCAGTGATTGTGATATCTGAGACTGGATTCCCAAACATAATGGCTAATAATCAACTCCCAGTTATCTTTGCCCACAGTGGACAAAGGCTTAGCAGGAAAGAAAGAAGGTGATGTTTCTGCGGACCTGAAGGTGCCAACATTACCTCCTTCTCAGACTGGCCTTCCTTCCTGTGTGACACCGGGAGATCCAAGCACTCTGACAATACCCGCCCATCTTTGAGCAAGTTTACCTGCCACCTGATTACTTCGACAGCAGCTTCTGATTACAGTCACAGGAACTGCTCCCTGCTTCTCTTTCCACTCACCCTCACCTAATACGAGGACCTGAATATGTAAAGCCTCATGGTGCTTGACAGTCTACGGCTGTCATCAGAAGACTGGCTTCATCAGAAGATTAGTGAAGAAAGGAACAGAAGATAGCTAATGACTCAGCCTTGGCATCCTCAGTGAGGCAAATTCTATATCAAAATGTGTATGTGTGTAAAAGCATGTATTGACACTAAAATGAATTACTCTATATCTTAGTTACTTTTCTCTCAATGCTGAGACAAAATACACAACACTCCAAGGGGAAGCTGACAGTTTACAGAGGTTTCAGTCCATATTTGCCTATCTCCAAGGTGGGGTAGCTTGCTAGAGGAGCCTCACCGAGGAAAACACACTTGTGGTAGGTGGAACATGGAAAAAGCAGCAAGTAAAGAAACTCTGCAGCTTCCTTCTGCCCCTTTTATTCTCAGTCTAGGCAACTGGGATCAGGACAGTGCCAAACCAATCACTGACCTGATTTAGCAATCACTCCCTTAATCTCACCATCACACACTTTAGGTTCAGCTCTCTCTGAAAAAAAAAAAAAAAAAACAACTATGACTGTATGAGGCTCTGAAGGGGACATCTAGACACAAACCATAACACCCTAAAATGTCAACACTGCTTATTCCAGTGATTTTAATTTTCTTCACACTTCCTGTATTTTTTACTTTTATTATAAAAGGATTATCTCTTATAATCAGGAGAAATGTTATTTTAAAACTTAAAATGGCTATAATTTACCCCAAAATGAGCACAGCATGTAATGGTCACATGAGGGCATTTATGCAGTATAAAAGTATATAGGAAAAAAGTGGTAAAAACTTTTTGTTTCCTCTTCTCTTTAGCCCATTTTTGCTATTTGTCTGTAAAATTGTCCAGAGCTCAATAAGTAGCCCAGGTGAGCCTCCAACTCACAGCAATCTTCCTGCCTCTGCCTCCTGAGTGCTGGATTACAGGTGGGAGCTACCATGCCCAGCACGGGGGTACATAGTACTGATTGCCGGTGGACATGTGTCACCATGCCTGGCACTGTTGTATGTGGTTACCAGGGATCAAATCCCAGACCTTTGTGCTTGCAAGGCAGGTACTGGAATCAATGAACTAAATCCTCAGTCCTATTATACATCTTTTAAAAATAAGTTTAAACCATTACTTTAAGCTTCAATATTAAAGTTTTTTTCACCCAGGTTATCAACAAATGGCAAAATGTCAACAGATGGTCTTATTTTGGTTTTGGCTTCTCTTGATATAAATATTAATAGGAGAAAAGTAACTTATAAAATGATTAACTTCTAAAAAGCTGAGTTAAATATATGATTCTCACATTATGGTATAAATGGGATTTGATGAAAATCAAGTAACCTCTAAATAACTTCATCAGTTTCCTGCTCAAGAATAGTACAGCAGAGTCCAATCAAAATATTTTAGCTGTTTCACCTTCCACATGGAACAGCACAGTTTCTGGCCAGACCTAACAATCCAGTGGTAACAGAAAAGTCCATAACATTTGTTTCGTTTTTCCATACTTTCACTATGTGATTACACTTCCCAACATACAAGAATGACTGAAAACATGCAATGAATGTTTAAAAAATTATTATAGTGAAAGATACATTGCCATTAACCCTCCTCAAAATACTCTCCTTTCCTCCTAACACATTTATGGCATAGTTTTTGCTATTTTCTGAAGCAATTCCAGAAGTCCTTTGAGGTACTGTCTTTACAAGGTGTGAGCAAAACTACAGTGAATACTCTGCCCAGTGCCATCCGGCAAAAAGGCAGGCTTTTTAAAAACATCACAGTGTGTCCTCATTCACTTATTTACTGCTTCTGGCACCTTATGACTTCTGGCTCTTCCTGAAAGTCAACATGACTGTGAAGGGTAAATATTTAACTAAAATAGCCTAATGACAGGTGCATGGTGGGAAAGTAAAGCTCTGCCAAGGACCTTTAGGCTTCTTCCTGATTCAGTATGCACCCAGGAAAGCCAAGTGCAGATCGCCATCCTAATGCACAGGTCTCACCAAAGGGGCCCCGACCAAAAGGAGAACTATCAAGTCATTAAAGGAACTACTGCCACTTTCTGAGAGCTGGTCTGTGAAACTGTAGACGTGAGCAAAACTGCCACCCAGAATGAAAACAAGAGTGCTCTGCCTTGGTCATCCAAATCTTGAGTGAAATGACAGTGTCTCCCCATTTGTGTTCTGTAGAAAATTAACCCCTTAAAATGCCACTAGGAAAAGTATCTCTGTATCCAGGAGTGGTGGTGCACACCTGTACTCGCAGTATGCAGGAGCATTGCTTTCAATTTGAGGCCAGCCAGGGCTACCTAATGAATTAAAGGCCAGCCTGAACTATATGGTGGGATCCTGCCTCAGAATAAAACAAAACAACACAAGCATCCCGGGTGCCAAGTACACCTGGAAATTAATACCTTCTCTGTTTCTCAAGGAGTAGGATCACACTGCCTTTTAAGCTCATGAAAGGCTCTAAAGAGTCCTGCAGTTTTAAAAATATAATAGTTAACCAAACTTGCTAAAAGACAAAACATTATTGAGTGGTTAAGAATGGGGAGTTTCGGAATCAAGCTTTGGACCTCCATGTACTAGTTAGACTATCCAGGCACTTTATCAGATTTAAAGCTTCTACCACAGAACTTTATAGGTTAGGAGCTGGCACTGCCCATCAACATGCAGGTGGAAATGCCCTTGTGCCACTTCACTCCAGGGTCCTGAAGCTGGAAATAAACCAGCAGCTATAATGACAGCAGCAGATTCCAACTCCCTGCTACACAGGAAGCACACACCAAAATCCCTCATTCTGTTTCTGGTACACTGGTCATCATTTGTGTCCCCCCATAGAGCCTAAATACCCACCAGGAGCCTGGAGCTGTGCATTGGTCATGCTGCTGATTTAATCTTGCCAGCTTTTTCTAACGGCTAACCTCTGCTTCAGTTCCTATCCATGCAAAGATCTAGATTGAAATTTCATATCTGGGCTCAACTTTATTGACAAATCTCAAATCCATACTTTACTTTGAGTCCAGCCCTATCCCAGCAAAAAAGGGCTCTGTCCCTGAATTTTTACTATTCATACCTCAGCTTCCTTTTAGCTCATCTTTTAGATTTCTAGAGTATCTGTGGCCATGCCAATTTGCATTTTACTTGTGCATCTGTCTACCAATCCCATATTTATTAACCACTTCCTATATCCAGGCATGAAGTTCAGGTGATACAATACTGAACAAAAACAGACCTTCTCCCTTTTCATTCAACATGCATTTTAGGAGAGGAAAAAGACATACAAAAAAAACACAATCATTTCAAATAGTGAATAGTGCTATAAGTATATGAAATTATAAAGTGATGATGATGGTGAGAAGGGGACTTAGTGAGGGAGTCAAATTAGGACTTTAGGGGGAAGAGACACCTGAGTCGAGACCAGAAAGACAGGAGAAGCCAGGCATGGCAAGATGCAGTATAGACAGTAATGGCCAAAGCCAGCTTCCAACCTGGAGAGAGAGACACGGCCAGTCAGGGTGACAGGACTAAGCCAACTGAGAGAGGACAAGCACAAGAAAGGAGATCAGAGGACAGGCAAGGTAGAGGCTGCCCAATCTTAAAGGCCAACGTAAGGAATCTGGATTTTGCTATGACAGAATTTCAAGTAGGTAGTGACATATGGAATGATTAAATCCAACCCTGTTCTTTGGGCCACACAACTATAGTATGTGCTTAGCAATATGTCAGTGATTCTCAACTTAAATCCTACATTGTTTGCTGAAAGTCACACTAGGGATATTATAGTACTGTAACAGAATGGAAGCTAAATTTATGACACTTTCACCAAAAGATATCCCTCTTGGCCTGAGAGAAATGTTACAGTGTAATTTAAGAAGGCAGAATTTCATATATGTTAATAACTCTCATTAATAAGATAAATACTTTCTTTTTGGATTTGGCAGTGATAATTCAAGCAGGAGTGTTATCTGAATCCTAAAATAACAGTTTTACAGAAAAAGGAATGCTGCTCACAGTGACTGCTTCAGTTTGGAAAGTAAAAGAATTGGAAATGTAAAGATGGTATCTGTAGCAAGTGTCATTCTACTATTTTACAACTCCTGCCAAAATAGCTTTTAAAAATATATTCATGAA
>PVIR01024470.1:0-25887 GCA_004026965.1 Petromus typicus | reverse complement strand
GGATTTGGCCCATAGGCCACAGTTTGGTAGCCTTTCATATCAGCCATACAAAAAATGTTAATAATATATAACAGTGACTGCGTATATGTGTGCCTCAGACAGTGCACTTTCTTGTCCTGTAAGGTAGATGCTGTTCCTTCTCCTTCTGTATTTCCTTGAACAGGTAAGTAACCCAAGGATAGGGTGAATACTTTGCCAATAAGTGGTATAATTCAGATGCTAGGCTTTCTAAGCCCAGATCCTGTCTTCTTTTTTTTTATGTTTTTTGAGACAGGGTCTCGCTTTGTAGTTCAGGCTGGCCCTGAGCTCAGCCTCCAACTCACATCACAGCAATCCTCCTGCCTCTGCCTCCCGACTGCTGGGATTACAGGTGTGAGCCATCATGCCCGGCACTGTGATATGTGATACTGGTTGCTGCTGGGCGTGAGTCTCCACACCCAGTATTGTATGTGGTTACCGGGGATTGAACCCGGGTCCTTGTGCTTGCAAGACAGGCGCCAGGACCACTGAGCTAAATCCCTGGCCCATCTTAAGTAGCACCTTAAGTAAATCCCCCGGTCATCTTAAGTAGCTGACAGAAGCACTCGACTGACAAACTTAGGTGACGTCTTCTTTCTTCACATCTGGCTCTGACTAATGCTTCCCATGCTCAGACACGTCTCCGTGCTGCTGTGTTAACCTTGCCCCATCTATTGCAGTTTTCCTTTCCTGAGTGTTACTGGTATTCTTGTGTCTCATTCCTTTGTGGAAATTGAACTTAATATTTGTTGTGCTGAGTAGCTAACGAGCTAGATAAGGAAGTTGCTTTTTTTTTCTTTGAAGATGGGGTTGGCATACCAGATGAAAGGGGAATGAGTGATGGGAATATTTAGTTCTGTCCAAAGCTCTTTTAAATATGCAGCTTTAATTCTTGACAAACCTTCCAGTGTTGATTCCCTTCGTTACTTATATGCATCCCTCAGTGCCTATGGCAAGAAAGTCTCTTGACTAAATTTGTTAAGCGACAGTGTCTGTGCATGAAGCTAAGGCATCTATCTGTTTCTGTGTTAAGGTTACAAGAACAGCAAATCGCCCAATAGCTGCTGGAGACATCTCAGCTTTTCAGTCCTTGGTTTTTCTCGGGGGCCAGCTGACCTTGGCACTAGGTGTTCTTCTGTGTCTGAATTACTACAGGTACATTAACGCATCTTTCATGAGCATATATAGGCTCCTTTGAGATGGAGAGGGTGGGAATAAAATAAAATAGGAAACCTGTATCGCTAACAGTGCTTATTGGCTGCCTATCTAGGATCTGTATGTTAGCAGCATAAAAACAGTCACTCACCACACACTCTGAAGTCTGCCACAAGAATGCCTTTAGCCAGCCAGGCACTGTGGAACCAGTAAATCCCAGCATCCAGGGAGGAGACTGAGGCAGGAGGATTTTAAGTTTAGGCCTCACCTAGCAAATTGATGAGACTGTGTCAAAATTTTTAAAATAGGAGGAGAAGTGCTGGGGATAGAAGGTCCTGGGTTCAGTCCCCAGTACTACAAGACAGCAATGACAACCGCACAATCCCATGATGCTCTCAGCCACATGGGTTAAAAGATCAGCAAGATTTGCATCTGTGGAGGAAGAAAAAAGAACAAAGATGGCGGTGCTGTTAGCAGATATCTGGATTGTAGAGGGCTCACACAGACCTTGTGCCTACAGACAGCAGGAGTGACTCGAAAACACGCTTGGGAGGTTCTTCCTGGAGTGCTGTGGGCTGGGCTGCAGGTACAAAGGGCATCTTACATTTCTGTGCCTGCCTGTTCTGGAGAACTAACAGCCACCGTGAATAAAAGGCGGGTCTCTTGGCCCCAGCTCTCCGGTAGAAGGTCTTGTCTGCTGGACGCATGGGGTTTCAGACCGTGTGAAGGGCCTGTGTGGTGATGAGCACGCTAGACCTGGTTTCCGTCTTGGCTGTGCTGCAGAAGCGCGGTGTGACAAGGGCAAGTTACTGCATCTCCTCAGTCTGCAGCAAGGAGCCAGAATAAAACTGCCAGTGTCCGGGTCACGGTGAAGATCCCAGTGAGCTAACAGATGTAAACCCCTCAGTGGGTGTGTCAGCTGTCATTCTGTGGGTGGTTTAGTCACGCAGTCACCCTTGGTCATGGGGAAAGCTGAAGTCCAGGGGTAGAATTTTACATAACAAAAACCATTATTTAAGAGTTTGAAAATTCCCCAATAGTATTATAATGTCTTCCAGCATTTAGTGATTCGCAGGTGAGGGTGACATTAATTCCACTTTTCCTGTTTTCAGTATAGCTCTGGGAGCAGCATCGTTACTTCTTGTTGTCACCTACCCCCTGATGAAGAGAATCACGTACTGGCCTCAGCTCGCCCTGGGTGAGTTTGAAACTGTTTCCTTTGACATGCTCAAACTGTGCCTGTCTGTATTTTATATACCATATATATTTATACATACATACATACATACATACATGTGTATATATACACCTTCATGACATTTTCCAGACCATGAATATTCATAAAAGAGGCCAATTACTCATTCTTTGCTAAGAAATCTTGCGTATCTTCCTATGATTATTACTACAGTATTTGCAGAAGTACTTTTTAAAGATCTAGATGAGTTCCAAAGAGTCCTATTGGATGTTCTTCATTGTTAAAAAAGTTATATTTGGGAATCAGAGGAACATATGCATTTCCAGACTACAGGATTATATTTAAAAACTGGTATATTTAATTCAAGCATTTATGGAGCTTTTACATTGTGCCAGGAGTTGCACTGAGTACTTGGGAGAGAAAAGGACATATATCACATTCCCATCTCTAAGGAGCTAGAGGAAGAGAGGCAAATCCGGAGGCCACTGTGGTAGCCTGTGGTGACATGAGTGCCCGTGTCCTCAAAGAAGAGGCACTGCGTCAGTTGAGGAAAGCTTCCTGGGGAAAAGGAGAAGCAGGTTTAGGAGAAGACCTCAGGACATGCTGAGTTTGAAGTGCTGGAGGGACTCACGGGAGGGGGGAGGTCCAGACAGAGTTTAGTCCCTAATGTGGAGCCTGCAGGTGGAGCTTAGAGTTGTCCCCATTGTGGGCGGTTCCCTACCGACCTCAGAAGGGCCAGGCCTGTAGGGTGGAAAGTGTTCCTGTTCACTCACAGGCTTTTGAGTCCTATGGGTCTGAGCTGTGCCCCAGTGCCACTACTGTTGGCTGAGCCAGATGCCAGAGTAGGTCGGATAACTGTTCTGTTCACCCATTTCCTCAGCTGGTGGTGCTCTTGCCAGTAGCCTGTTTTGCCAGTACCTAACTAAACTCAGCTCATTTCCTTACTTGCAAGATGGAAAGGAGGGGCTGGGAAGACTTAATGGGGCTGATGGTGCACCACCCACTGTCCCCCTCCTTTGGAACCGCAGTCCACCCTCTTCCCCTGTTTTCCACAACTGCAGGGCTGACTTTCAACTGGGGTGCGCTGCTTGGCTGGTCGGCCGTGAAGGGCTCCTGTGACCCGTCCGTGTGCCTTCCTCTCTACTTTGCTGGAGTTATGTGGACATTAATCTACGATACTATTTATGCCCATCAGGTAAAGAAGTGTACGTTTGTAACATTGGTTTAGGTATTGTTGCTTTGTAAGAACTATTTGATAATAGCCAGAGTAAGGGGGACATCGTCTTTTTCCTAGAAAGAAAGTCACAATTCCATGGCTCCAACAAAATAGTTGGGTTTCATGTTTATCTGTGTTTACCAGCAACTTCTTTCTTTTTTATTTGAGAGCATTTAAGAAATATTTACAGTATATCAGGCACTGTTTTCAAAACTTTACATTGTTCTAAATTCTTTCCAAATACTGACTTAATTCCCATAAGGTCCTGCATGGAAAATGGTTTTCTTATCCCCCTTTTACAGCTGAGACATGTGGAGAAGTGACTTGTCCTTGTCACACAGTAGGTGGCAAGACCGAGGTTCAGACCCATCTCTAGAGACTTTGCTTTTATTGCTTCACTCCCCTGTCTCTCTGTGCCACTAAGTTCAGAATATGAAATTTATGGTATGAGGATTAATCATAAAACCGAGTTCCTTATTATGTCCTGCCATTAGGACAAAAAAGACGATGCCCTGATTGGCCTCAAGTCCACGGCCCTGCTGTTCAGAGAGAACACCAAGTGGTGGCTGGGTGGCTTCGGCGTGGCCATGCTGGGGGCCCTGAGCCTGGCGGGTGTGAACTGTGCCCAGACCCCGCCCTACTACGCTGCGCTCCTCATCGTTGGAGCCCACTTGGCTCACCAGGTTTGGCCTTGTTCTTCTCTTTCTCTCCTTTTCGTTTGAGGTCGATTATGTAAGCAGAATGCTGTCTGTATTAACTAAGCAAGAAACTTCTCCAGCAGCTTCTTGACTTGTTCTGGTTTGAAAATCTCTTCCTCAGACCTAGTTTGAGATTAATACTCTGTTGTTTTAAGTAAACAGTACAAAACTAAATCTGCATTTCTCCTTCAGTTTTCCTGGAATTACTTCTCATGTATCGATATTTTTCAACAGTATCATAAACAATGATTAGGTTGTTACTTTGTCATGTTTGTTTCAAATTTTTTTTTTGGTGTTGTTTTGGGGATTTTTTGAGATAGGGTCTGGCTTTGTAGTTCAGTCTGGCCTTGAACTCGCTGTGTAACTCAGGTTGGCCTCGAATTTGAGGCAGTCCTTCAGCCTCTGCCTCCCTAGTGCTGAGTGCACCACCATGCTCGGCTAGAAGAACTTTTTTTTTAACAAAATCTGAGTTTCTGGTCATGGTTAAAAAAATAATCTTTCAGGCCAAGGATTTGGCTCAGTGGTTCCGGCACCTGTCTTGCAAGCCCAAGGGCTGGGGTTCGATCCCTGGTAACCACATACAGTACTAGGCGTGGAGACTCACCCCAGCAGCAACCAGCACCACATACCACAGTGCTGGGCATGGTGGCTCATGCCTGTAATCCCAGCACTCGGGAGGCAGAGGCAGGAGGATTGCTGTGATGTGAGTTTGAGCCTGAGCTCAGGGCCGGCGTGAACCACAAAGCAAGACCCTGTCTCAAAAAATAATAATAATACTAATAATCTTTCAGAAGTTTGGTTTCCACTGGCATAGAAAGCAGCGCCAATTAAGACGTGAAACAAAGTGCTGCATGTGTCCAGGGTCTACCTAGAAGGCAGGAAGCGGGCACTTCAGGGGCTCACTCAGCACCACCCTCCCTGCACCCACAGGCCTCCGTTACTGACCTGTAGAGTATACAAGTCTAATTCTGATTAAATCATATTAGATAGACTAATTCTGGAGGAATATTGCTGTTTATTTGAATAGAGCAGATGTTAGTGGGCCTGTCTTTAGCAGACCTACAAACTTAATTCATTCCTTGATTCTGAGAAATGTCTTCTTTTTTTTTTTTTGGTACTTCTGAGGCAGGCGCCAGAACCACTGAGTTAAATCCCCAGCCCCATCCCATGATTCTGGAAAAGATGACCATGTTCTTGTTCTTACAAGAAAAATGGCTTAGGTTTTGTTCATCGCCTGATGAAGAGTTTGCACAGGAAAACAAAATTTTATGCAACATTTCTGTTTGCAAACCAGATTGTTTGTAAACAAAAGCATTTGTGAACTGAGATAACACTGTATTTCATACAGAGTTTTGTAAAGTACCCAGCAGTATAGGCAAGACTTGTGTCCTAAGGTATGAAGGAGACTAGACCCAGAGGCTCTCTCCCTACATTGTTCCTGCACCATTAACTCTGAGGGCTTGCATTGGGGGTTCTATAGATCCCTCACTTTCCTTTCCGGAACTCCTCAGCCTCCCCAGCACTGTGTATTCTAAATTGCCCTTGTGGTCCTTGGTCTAGTCCTCGGTGTGGTGCATTAGGACAGGCGCAGTCTTCTGTTTTCCCTAGGGCAGAGTAGACAGGCCTGTGAGGCCCGTGTGTTTGCCAGACTCCTGGGGAGAGCTGGGAATATGGCTGTATTTCAGTGCGCTAGACAGCCCTACACAAGACAGCTCTCCTGACCTCCAGGACTTGTTCCTCTGGAGGGTCTGCTCCGGAGGACAGAGCTGGCGCCTGGTGGTGGGCGCCACGGGGAGGCTGGGTTCGCCTCAGCCTGTGTAGGGGGAAACTTGCTCGGAAGGGTAGGTGTCCCTTGTCTGAGAGGTGTGGGGCCAGCAGCGTTTTTAATATTCACATATACATAATAAGCTGCCTCGAGGGTAGATCCTAAGTCTGTACACAAAATCCAGCTATGACATGTGCCTTATTCACATAGCCTGGAAGCAGTTTTGTGCAGTACTTTTATTGTACCTCATTTTGACTCTGTTGTCACATGAGGTTATGTGTGGAGTTTTCCACCCATACTTTCCTGTCCACTCTCATGTCAGTGCTGGGCAGGAGCGGTTTGGATTAGGGGCTCAGGTTGCTCCTCCTATGGGAGGACTAAGTGGTGTGGATTGCCTCTCGGAACATTCGACACCTCTCCACCGAAGCCCCTAGACATACCGTAGCTGATTCCAGTGACAGATGTGTAAGTTTTCGTACTCAGAGGCAGTTGGAGTACAGCAGGTGCTCCGGGTTACTTAGGATTCCATGACTAGTTACTGTGTCCTCTGCGTCGATTCCTTTGCCCGTGACGCGCCAGTCCAGATGAGGTTCTCACGCAGCACTTTGCTCTTCCCTTCCAGATCCACACTCTGGACATCCACAACCCCGCAGACTGCTGGGATAAATTCATCTCCAACCGGACAGTAGGAATAGTCCTCTTTTTAGGAATTGTCCTTGGAAATTTATGGAAAGGAAAACAGATGAAGCCAAGCAAAACAAATAATGCAGAATGAGAAATTAGCAAATAATGTTTATCTAGGAATTATGAAAACAAAGCTTTATAAAACACTCTCAGGTCTTATTAACCACATGATTAGTTTGGAATAAGTATATTCAGAAAATACTGTGTTACAGTATCTTACAGAAGTAAGGACCAGAAGGTGAAGATTTATAATATATTTGCATGGTGTTTAATTCAGCTGTTTGTTAGCATAATTTTTCCCCTGTCATGAAATCTGTGACTCTTCAGGATTTGAAGATTCTTCTGTCCACCATATTTCTTACCTGAAGTTAAGGGAACATACGCATTTTATTCTTTTTTTCCCCTAGTACTGGGGATTGAGCTCAGGACCTTGCACTTGCACAGCACCACTGAGCTCCATCCCTGGCCCGATATGCATTTTAGCACTTTAGAAAAATCCTGATTTGTTAATGGCGGGGCGGTGGTTTGAGCAAAATATGTACCTTGAAACCCAAGGTTTTCCATGACGTCGAGCAGTCTGGTTTCTATGTGCAGCCCCAGCAGTCAAATAGGTAACCAGGGACTATGTCAGTCTGTTATTTTCTTTTTGTCGTATTGACCTATAATTTATAGGACGGTGTCGTTGGTCAAGGGCGCTGTCACCTTGCCCTGTGGAATGCTTCTGCAGGGAGCGACTGCGGCCCTGGGTACGGTGCTGCTGCTTGGCTGTAAGAGCTGCCCGGGTCACTCACTCCACTGCTCACTTACACGAAGTCTGAAGTCCTCCTCTGCCACAGGCCCCAGCACCTCTGCTGCTCTGCCTCATGAACTCTACCAGGTGGACTCGCTTCCCCCCAGGCCTGGCATTTACCATTCACTTTGCTGGTTGAAGACTGTGTTTTACCCACAGCCGCACGCCTTTTCTTAAATGTCGCCTTCTCAACGAGGCTTTCTTGGCCATTGTTCCCAAGACCTCCACACACAAGTCCTGGCTCTGTGCCAGTTTTTGTCGTGTGTGTGTGTCCCCAACCCGCACTTGTCACAGTACCTTTTCCTGGACATAGGTGACTCCCGTGGACAGTGAGGTAGAAGTCGGTGACTGCATTGCCACAGAGGCTGACATTGCCAGCCTGTAGGCAGCACCAGGACCTCACAAGCGACTCAGCTCACACTGAGCCATGCGCAGGGGTTGCAGCCTCACAGCCAGAGAACACTGTCCTGCTCTCAGGAAGCAGGATTGTCCTCTGAGGTTTTTTTTCTAAGACAAAAATTCATAACAAAATAGTAAAAGAAACAACAGTTAATACACTGTGTGTCATGTTACTCAGTATGACATATTGACAAAAGAGATTCTTACAAAGAAGTGGAGTGTGGAAGGGCATTAGTTTTAAACTGACCTATGATTGTAGTCTTTGTTTCGTCTTCTAAGCTTATGTATACTTTTTAATATTTTGATTTAAAAAATAGACTTCACTGTGTAGTCCCTCAAAAAGAAAAGCAAGAAAATTATGTTTTTATAAATTCCATCCTGAGTACAGGATAGGCTAGAGCACCAGAGGAAGGCCTGGACCTGCTGCCCTGGACTTCTTCTCTTCCTGTGGACTTCATAATCCTCGGCCCGCTGGAAGTGGACTGTCCTCATAGTATAAAATACCTGATTGCAAAAACTCACTATGATAAAAGAATGTGATGTATATTGTCAATATGTTGATTTTAAGTGGAAATACTTTTATATATCAAATACATTATTAAAATCAATTTTCATCTGTCTCTTTTTAGTTTTTTTTTAATTGAAATCTTTATTGGTACATTACATGTACACATCATGATTGCACTCCACAATGGGGATTTGTACCAGTATAAGACACAACTTAATTCTCATTTTTTCTCTTAGCCCTACCCACCCCACCACCCTCCTATATACATAAAATTTGTTTCCTTTCTTTTTTGTTATAATCTCATTATTTTTCCCCCTTCACCCTATTTCACTTTGAGTATTTTCTATTTCACAATATATAACATACAATTCTAGAACTCATTTAAATCTATTTTCTCATACCAGAGAAAAGATGCGATATTTACCTATCTGTGACCTATTTATTTTGCTTATGAGGATATCTTCAAGGTATGTCGATTTAAGTATAAATGATTCAAACTTACCATTTTTTATGGCAGAGTAATACTCCATCCTGTAGAAGAACCACAGCTTTTTGTTTGTTTTTTGAGATAGGGTCTCGCTTTCTAGTTCAAGCTGACCCTGAGCTCAGCCTCAAACTCACATCACAGCAACCCTCCTGCCTCTGCCTCCCGAGTGCTGGGATTACAGGCGTGAGCCACCACACCCGGCACTGTGGTATGTGGTCCTGATTGCTGCTGGGGTGAGTCTCCACGCACAGTATTGTTATGTGGTTACCGGGGATCGAACCTGCGCCCTTGCACTTGAAGACAGGTGCCAGAACCACTGTTCAGGCTGACCCTGAGCTCAGCCTCAAACTCACATGACAGCAATCCTCTTGCCTCTGCCTCCCTGAGTGCTGGGATTACAGGCATGAGCCACCACACCCGGCACTGTAGTATGTGGTACTGATTGCTGCTGGGTGTGAGTCTCCAAACCCAGTGTTGTTATGTATTACCAGGGATCGAACCTGGGGCCTTGTGCTTGCAAGACAGGCGCTGGAACCACTGGGCTAAATCCCCGGCCTGAACCACAGCTTTTTTTATCCAGTCTCCAGTTGATGGACATTTGGGTTGTTTCTAAGATTTAGCAATCACAAACAGCTGCTGTAAACATGGGCGCACATATGTCACTGTGATATGAGTCTTTTAATTATTTTGTGTATATACCTAGCAGAGCGATGGCCAGGTCAGATGGCACCTCCAATCCTAGCTTTTTGAGGAATCTCCAAACTGATCTCCACCTGCGTTGTACGAGTCTACAGTCCCACCAACAGCAGAGAAGGTTTCCTTCTCTGCAGCCTCGCCAACATTTGTTGCTGGCTAATTCTGAAATGGCAGCCATTCTTTGTGGAGTGAGATGAAATCTCAGTGTTGTTTTCATCTGCATTTTGCATCTCTCAAATGACTAATGATGTTGAGCATTTCTTCATATGCTTCTTGGCTGCTCTTACTTCTTCCTCTGAAAAATATCTGTTCATTTCAGATGTCCATTTTTGAATTGGGTCTTTAAATTTGGGTGGGCTGATTTTTTTGAGCTCTTTAATATATTCTAGATAGTAACCCTTTGTCTGAGGAACAGCTGGTAAAGATTTTTTTCCCGCTTTGTTGGTTGCCTTTTTGTTCTGTTGGTGGTTTCCTTTGCTGTGCAGACATTTTTAAAAGAATGAGGTTCCATTTGCTGATTTCTTCTGCCAATACCTGTGCTGTAGAGGTTTTGTTCAAGAAGTCTTTCCCTAAGCCAATGTCTTTAAGAGTTTTACCTAACTTGTTTTGCAGCAGGTTTAGAGTGTCTGTTTTAATATTTAGGTCTCTTATCCACTTTGATTTTAGCTTGGTACACAGTGAAAGAGCTAGATCTAATTTTAGTCTTTGGCAGGTTAAAGTCCAGTTTTTCCAGCTCCATTTGTTAAAGAAGCTATCTTTCCTCCATTGAGGATTTTTGGCTCCTTTGTCAAAGAGGAGGTGGCTCAGTGTATCTGGAGTAGTTTCTGGGTCTTCTAGTCTACTCCATTGATCCTTGGGTCTGTTACTTTGCCAGTACCATGTAGTTTTTATCACGGTGGCTTTATAGTATAGTTTCAGGTTCGGAGTTATAATATCCCCCACCATGTCCCTGTTGCTTAGAATTGCTTTGGCTATTCTAGGTCTTTTGTGGTTCCAGATGAAAATTTGCATTGAGTGTTTGAGCTGAAAAGTCTGCTGTGATCTTGACGAGCTTCCCTTGGAATGTAACTGTTTTCTTTTCTCTGGCTGCTTTCAGTATTTCATTCTTTTTCTGGATATCTGGAACTTTTATAATTATATGCCTAGGTATAGATTTTTTCATGTCATGGGCGTGTGGAATTCTGTATGCTTCATATATTTCTATGTCCAATTCTTTTCCTTTTCCTGTGAAGTTTTCTGCCATTATCTCTGAATAGTTTTTTAATGTCTTTAGCATTGTCTCCTGCTTCCTCAGTGACTCCAATCAATCTTTTGTTATTCTTCTTTGAATCATCTAGGAGCTGTTGGATTGATTTTTCATTATCCCTTGCTTTTTTCCATAGATTATGCCTTTCCTGTTCATTGGTCGAGATCCTATCTTCTTGGTCTGAAATTTGGTCTTCTGCCATATTCATTCTATTGTGTAAACTTTCACTTTCTTAATTTCCTGGACTTCTGCTTGTAAGTGTTTAAAAGGTTCCAGTGCTTTTGCTATCTTGGATTCTATCAACTCGATGATATCAACTCGATGATTTCCTCTTTAGCTTTACTAATCATAGTGTTGACTGTGTCCGATATCTCTGCTTTCATCTCAGAGAACAGTTCTGATTTCCATTTTACTAGATCTGCTTTGGTTACCATTTCCGAGGACCCTGGAGACTGGCCTTCAATCTTCTTTATTTCCTTCCCCCTGTGTTACCTTGAGGTAAGGATGTTTGTGTCTAAGACTTTGAGTGTTTCCTCATCTCTGAGTTTTTGTCATTGCTGTTGTTCATGGCTTTGTACCTGCCCTGTTTTCTGGTGATGTTTGTTGCAAGTCTCTTTCCTCCTAATATATAGGAGCCTCCTAACATATAGGAATATCAGTGTTTCCTGGGTTGTTCTTTACAGTCTTTATTGGGACCTAAAGAAAAACCCCTAGTTCTGACACACCATATGAGGCACTCACACAATAAGGTCAGTACACCTTCTCCCATCTGCTTAGAGGCAGGAAGGCTGTGGCTCCTGCACTGCTACAATGGTGCTACCTGAGGTTCCAATAGGCCCACCTGTTCACTAGTACAGAGTCCCTGGGCTCACTTGTGCAGTTGGCCTGAAGGCAAGTAGACTGCAGACCCTGTGCAGCTGCAATGGTACTGGCTGACTTTCGAACAGGCCCACCTACTTACCAATACAGAGTCCCTGGATGTGCTTCTGCAGTTGACGTGGAGAAAGTCAGACTCTGGCCTTCCTTGGCTGCGATGGCACAGGCTGCCGCTTCCCCCGCTGTGCCCTCTGTTATACTCAGTCCCTTGGTGTTCTTCCAGCATGGGCCTGGAGGTCGGCAGGCTCCAACTCTGGTGACTGCAATGGTGCCGGTTGCCATCTCCGCAGCGCTGCCTGCTGTTATACTAAGTCCCTAGGTACTCTTCCAGCGTGGATCTGGAGGCCAGCAAGCTCCAACCCCAACGCATTTGAAATGGTGACAAAAACCCCCTCCGCAGAGCTGCCCGCTGTGATACTCAGTCCCTGGGCGCTCTTCTGGTGTGGGCCTCTTTTTATTTTTTAAATGTGACCACTAAGATATGTTACATCACATCCATGGCCAACATCTCTGGTAGGTGGCAGCCGTCATGTGGTAGTACCGAATTTTTAACTTACTGTCATCAGGGTGATCTTCCACTGTATGAGTAGCACAGTAAGGTAGCAAGCACGAAGAAATGTTCAAGTCCTTTAAAAAACAGTTCAAAGGAGTGAAATCCAAGCAGTGGCGTGAGTCTTTGAGTTTCTAAGAAGAAGTGGCCAGTGGGGCTGCAGGCGTGGCATGCCAGGCACGGTCAGCCCTGGATGTGAAGGGCAGGCTTTGGAAGCAGTTGTGTGAACAGTAGGAGCAGTGCACCTGTGCCAGTCAGAAGGTGAAGCCAGAAGCTGAGTTCTTACCTGGAGAAGCCCAGAGCTGGTTAGGCCGGTGACTGGAGCAGGTGCCAGCCGGAGTGGGCAGAGCTGGATATGGGTCCCAGCCACCGTGGACTCAGAGCTGTGGTCTACCTCTCTGCGTAGGGAATGCCACTGAGGAAAGAAACAAGCTTCCCGCCATGTGATAACGACTCAATAAAAAACCTCGGCACATGGCTTGTGGCTGGTAGATGGGCACCACTGACCACCTCTCATAGCGTCTGTGCCTTCTGGTTACAGGGAAGCCTAGTGAGGTGCAGGACAGTCCAAGATTGGGGCTTCAAGAGGCAAGGCTGTCATCAGATGAGTGGAGATGCTCTGGGCCTCCTGGAGCAACTCTGCAGGACACTGTCAGGGCAGTAGGATGCATATCCTCCAGGGATGGGAGAGCTGGGGTCTCTGAACCTTAACCTCCGAGATGGAGACATATCCCCCCCCCCAAGTGTGTTCCTTTCTCTCCTGATACTAGGACCAGGTGCAGTGTCCTCACTGTGCCTGAAGGGGGCGCCAGGCTATCCAAGAAGAGGATCCCACCTTACACTAGGATAAAGCCATCAGACCTGATAGGCTGGTCTGCTCGCCAGAACTGTGCCTCCTTTAGGTCCTCGGGTTTGAGCCCCTCTCTTATTTTTCCTTCCAATGTGCCTCTCACTGATGGACCCTGGAATCCTTTTTCTGTGGTGAAGGACAGCAAAACCACTGTGTAAGGTGGAAGATGGGGTCCCCTCCTCTTCAGGGCATCTCCTTGGACCTTTTGCGATAACATGGCAACTTGATGATTTCCATCTTAGCCCTTAACACTTGCACTGCCTGGCCCCTGGAGGGCTGGTGCCGGGCACACTGGCCAGTCAGAGGACGCCAGGGCTCTTAGGGAGACCAGCTCCCACATCCGTGGGCACGTCCCTGTGGAGGGACGGAGACGTCAGTTATGGCTCAACCATGCTGAGCTTGTGGTCAGGCTCTGCAAGGGCCACCAGCAGCAGCCACATATCCGGAAGCTATAGCATCTAGTCAGAGAGCTCGGGCACCATGCCCATCCCCCCCCCTCCACCTATGCCCCCTCTTGCGCTGGGGGATTTGTGCCACTGTTATCTGCCTTTCTGTGTCCTGAACTGGCATGAGATTAGTGTGAGACAGCTTTTAGGTTCTTTGCACACGTGGGTCCAGTGACCTTTTCAACCAAAAGAGGAACATTAAAATTCACTCCACTACCCCCAAAACACAGCACATCAAAAAACGTTTCTTTGTCCTCCTATTCCCAGGACTGACTGTCTTCTGGAGAAATAACCAAATCACAATCAAAACAAGTTACAGCCACATGAGAATTGCAAAAGAAATGAACATTGAAGTCCATACAGTTACTAATTGTACAAAACACTCTTGTACCTCCAAAGTTTCTGTTTTGTTGTCTAAGCCACCTGGACTAACATGACATTTTTTGGTGACTGGTGTACGAATTGCATGGATAGGGCCTAATCCGGCCTCATGACTTTCTCATCTGCTGGAACAGTCCCTCTGGCCTATATCTCCTCCTTGAACTTGACTTGGGCAGACAGAAGTTTGAACCTCCTGCCCGGGATTTCTACCTCAATGCCAGACAGGTGCCTCTGACTTAATATGTTAAGCCAAATTCCTGGCCTTCTTGTCCCTGCTCCTTGCCATTTGGTGAAGTTGTCCTGTCTTCCTTCTCTCTGGCCAAGGGCTGCTCCTCTCCTATTCCATATTCAAATGTTGGCTTTACCTTCAAAGTAGATGCTAATTGGCGCTTTCTGCCCCTTCCACCGACAGCCCGGGTCCCTGGACCCTCTGTCCCCTGCGTCCCTGCCAGAGTCCCAGCTGCTCTCCCTTCCTCTCCCTTGTCCCTTGTCATTCTTTCCTAGCCACAGGAGCCAGACTGGCCCTGCTGAGACCTGGACAGTGTGTGGCATACCTGCTCAGTGCCGCCCTGCCCCCCGCTTCTCTCAGGCCTGTGTGGCCTGCTGCCCTGGTGCAGCCCTCCTGCCTCAGCAGCCATAATTCTCCCAGCTCCAGCCTTTGCCCAAGGCTTGTCATTTTGGGGAAGCTTTTTTCGTTTTCTGAAACCTCATGCAAACCATACGAAACTTATTTATCTCTTTCCTGGCTTTATTTTTCCTCATATCAAAACACGTGGCATCTGTTTTACCTACCTTCTCCATTGTCCGTCCTCACCAACTAGAATCTAAGCGCCACATGGCACAGAGGTTTTCTGTGTCAGTCAACACTTTATCTTCAATGCCCAGGGCACATAGAAATTGCTCAGCAAACATTAGTTGAGTGAATCATGTATAAAGCTTGTAGCGGCACAGTCCATGCCCATTAAATGTCATTGTTGGCAGGCGTTTTTGGCATTCTTTTTTTTCTCTCCAAACTGTTTCTCTTTCCAGAAGCAATTCGTGAAGAACAATTAACATAAAAGGGAACTGATTTTTCAGCTTTCACTTTGGGAAAACAATTTTAACGTTCACTTCCTAAGCTGAGTTTCTTAAATAGTTTCAATTGACTGAGGGTTGGGAAATGAGGAAGGGAAAATGAAGAACTTATCAAAACTATGGTTGAAATGTAAAGAGCTACCTAATCCCATCCGTGAAGTATAGACTTGATATGAAGATACAGAAATGTACAGGCAGGTGAGAACTACGGTTCAAATTGTGTATTTAGGAATCGAGGGCTCCTTACCTTCTTTTAAAAATTAACTGTAGTAACTAGTTTCCTTAGGCAGGTAGGTCAATAACAAAAGTCAATCACCATGGCCCTGACTTCCTTCATACTGAGGCACTGGAGATGCCAACCCTGTATCTATACAGAGCGCTTGGTCTTAGCATGAGGACCATCACAGAAAAACTTCACAAACGAGGGACCTTCAGGACTCACCATGCCTCGGAGAAAGATGGAGACAGCATTCATAAACCATTTAGGATCCAGAGTAAGGTCATGTGACTGTGGGACATAAAGTTTTATGACTGGTGTCTCTATGAGGAGAGGAGACACACACACACAAACACACACACACACACACACAACACACACACACACACACCCCGGAGACCCTGTGAAGGCCCTGGGAAAAGAAGGCCAACTGCAGGCCAAGGACAGAGGCTCTCAGGACAGCTGGCCCTCCAGCCTGCAGTGTGAGGGGAGACCTGGCATTGAGGCCACTCGTCCGTTGCATCTTGGTGAGGTGGACCTAGCTATGCCCTAGGATACATAGTCCTCAGAAAGTCCTCAGCCCCTGCCACCCCCCACCCCACTGTGGCCACTCTCCACTGTCCTAATACCCACAACATGTCCATACTCATGACATGGAGAAATCCTTAGGCTTGGTAGAAATAACAACAAAAGGCTCGAGTTGTCCTAGTGGAAAGTCACAGCCTTCTAACCGGTTTTTAAACCAAGGTGTACTTAGACAAAGAGGTTCTAGACTAAAGGTTGTTTTCTTCTGAGCCACCCTAACCAGACCCACCCAGACAGGGGAACTCTGGGAAATGTAGTTCAATCTAGCCTCATTGTTGACTCATTAGAAGCCGTCATACCTGGGAAAGGATGGAGTAGGGATTTGACTGAATGTGGTCTGAAGTCCCAGCCCCACTGTAGTTATGTTTTCCCTCCCTGGGGCACAAGGTGATACAACCCTCAGCCCTGGCCTGGCTGGCACATTCCTTCCTTCTCCATCTGATGTGAGGCAAGGTACTTGGGAGCCTGTGGCAGATCTACAGTTTGGGGAGGAAGCCCCCCTTGTCTTCTTTCCTCTGGAAAAAGAGGATTCGGGAAAGCAGCAGGACACGGTAAACAAATAAGGCTTGGTGCCTGTCTGTGCAGGGTGCTGCGGTACCCTGCTTTTTCGACGCTGCTCTGAAGCGTTCGCTCACCCTCGTCTCTGACAAGCAAAGCTCATGGTGTGAACAGGAGTGAGGTGTTTCCAGGGGAATGGACTTTCCGGGCTACAACTAGAAAAATCTGGGCAAACCGGGGCTCGTAGAGTCTAGTAGTTAATCATCAGGCCAGCAGCAGCAAGGTCTGGGAGGACACAGAAACAAATGATTTGCTCCAATTTCATCTGTACCATTAAAAGCTAGTTTAACTCCAACAAGTTGATTTTTTTTTTTGAGACAGATTCTCTAATTAAGCTGGTTTTGAACTCACTAGGTAGCCTGAGCTGGCCTCAAATTCATAATCATCTTCCTGCCTCAGCCTCTGGCCTGGTGTGCTGGGGTTACAGGTGTGTGCCTCCACTCCCAGGTTAAGTAATTTTCTTTTACTCAAGATAGAATCTACTGTGTTAATGCAAGTATAAGTTTTAAAATATAGTTCAAACTTTAATCTTTTAGTCATTAGCACTAATTCCCATCAGATGATGGTGTTTCACAGAAGCTCAGTGACTGGATAGTTAATACAAAACAGTTCCACTGACAGAATTTAAATAAGGTCCATTTTCTTTGTCTGTTTTTATTTTTAAAGCTACTTAAAAATTATTTCCTTGCCAGGTGTGGTAGTGCATGCCTGTAATCCCAGCACTCTAGAGGCTGAGGCAGGAGGATCACTGTGAGTTTGTAGCCAGCCTGAACTATACAGTGAGACCTTGTCTCAAAAATGTTTTTCCTTAGAACATTCAGAGTATTTGAACACCAGCAAAAACCATCGTTATCAAGAGGAACAGATAGTATGTAAATAAATATAGCCTCACGGGATGAGGAACTCTAGATTTTCAACAGCTGCTCCCTGAACTTTAGTTCTTAAAAAAAAATTTTTCAGTTCTCCTTTTTGTTTCTTTGTGTCACGTAGATAGGCTGATAATCAATTAAATGTCTAAGAAGCAGGCAACAGACAAAGAGACGTGTAGTTTTATTCAAGCCTTGAACCAATCCCAGCAGCCTCTTGGTCTTGCCCCAGCAGGGATCTAAGGGAAGAGTGATGCACTGTGGGATTCTTTGCTAGTGGTTTATTAGTTACAGCAAAGTCAAGTGTAGAAGACTCAAAGCACCGTGATCTGCAGATCTATCAGGAGAAGCAAATGGAGCTGAGAACCAATGCCTGGGGAGTTCTCGACCATGTGAGCCAGGCCCATTCTAAGTGCTTGGCATCGCTGGCACATTTTCCTGTGCAGACTTCAGAGAGCGTTGTTTCCACCACCAGTTGTTTGGGGTCTGAATGCACAATAATGCAACCAGATACAAAGAAGTTGCCAAGGACTCAGCAGCTGAGCCCAGCTAAGGCAGAAAAGAACTCTCCATTTGTAATAAAGATCCAGAGACAGGAAAGGGGCATCCCCAAATAACGTGATGAGAGCAGCACAAGACCCTGAAAAGAGAATCCGGGATTCTTAGCAGCAGTCCCAGACTGCAGGTGTCAGCCCGGCTTGTCAGCTCCTCTCCCTCAGGACACGACTCCACACAGTGCAGACTGGGTTCAGTCATTCTTAACGATCCCCTCTCCTTGTGGGTTCGTACCTCTTTCCTCTCCACCTCTCTGAGACCCTCTGCTTATCTGCCTAAGTTTACAGCCCGGAGCCCTGACTCAGTCTTTCCCAGGGCAGGCCTCACAGCCGGAGTAAGCGCTACTAGTCCCTCATATGCCTAAGAGACACTTTTTACAAGGAGTGAACAAAATATACAGCAAATGTTTATATTTTTAAAATTCATTGCAGAAGGGCCGGGGATTTAGCTCAGTGGTTCCGATGCCCTGTCTTGCAAGCGCAAGGGTGCAGGTTGGATCCCCAATTACCACCAACAGTACTGGGTGTGGAGACTCACGCCCAGCAGCAACCAGCACCACATACCACAGTGCCGGGCGTGGTGGCTCACGCCTGTAATCCCAGCAGTCGGGAGGCAGAGGCAGGAGGATTGCTGTGATGTGAGTTGGAGGCTGAGCTCAGGGCCAGCCTGAGCTACAAAGTGAGACCCTGTTTCAAAAAAATAAAATAAAATAATTCATTACAGAGAAAGATACATGCCATGTGCCATGATCCCCTCCACAAAATACTTCCTCTCACTTTGAACACCCTTCGCCCCTTGTTCTGGCTGTTTCCTGAAGCAGCTTTGGAAGTTCTTCTGTGAACGTCTTTTAACAAGCTGTGATAAACAAAAGTTGATGCTGTTGCCCCCCCCCCCCCCCCGGTGCTGTCCAACGAAAACGCAGCTCGTAAAAAACATGATGCTGTGTCCTCAGCCACCTGATTCACCAGATCTCTCACTGGGTGACTTCTGGCTCTTCCCCAGAGTGAAAAAGACTATGAAAGGGAAACTGTTTTAGTCTAATCAGAATATCGAGAGAGCCACCCAGCCCAACCAAGGACCCTCAGGAAAGGAGACCCCCTCACTGCTTCAGAAAGTGGCAAAAGCAACGGGCTAAGAATGTCTGAAGTGATAGCAGGATTTTGAGGTGGGTGAATGGCAGTGTGTCATTTACTGTAAGAGATTTTAATAATTTAATTGTTCACCGTATTTTTCAATCACACACTCATGGAGAGGTGTGGACAGAGCTGAGGTGGTGGCAGAGGCCCCCTACCTATGTGCACCCCCTGTCTGTGAAGAACTAGATGGGACAGGATTTCCAGAGCACCAAAAGGGCAGGCAGCTGTCTGTCCCCATCATCCATGCAGAGCACCAGGAAGTCCGAGAATTCTGTCCCTAAACCTGCCCTACTGGGTCATTATTAAATTATAGGGGGTGAGGAGGCAGCTCAGTAGGGCAACAAGAGCTTTGCATGGACAAGGCCCTGGGTTCAATCTCCAGCACCAAAATCATAACACAAAAAAGCTACGTCAAGATAGGAGGGCAGGCTGAACACCTCTACCTAAGCTTATCTCCAGTATTCAGACATATGTTATGTCAGCTTCCACTTATGATCCTGGCCCAGGGCCAGAGGGCCTTATTTATGACCTCACCTCAGGAAGGATGTATTGTGAGCTTTTGCCAATTTCTTTATTTTTTTATTTTTTTTATTTTTATTTTTTTTTGAGACAGGCTCTCACTTTGTAATTCAGGCTGGCCCTGAGCTCAGCCTCCAACTCACATCACAGAAATCCTCCTGCCTCTGCCTCCCGAGTGCTGGGATTACAGGTGTGAGCCACCACGCCCGGCACTGTGGTATGTGGTCCTGTTTGCTGCTGGGGTGAGTCTCCACACCCAGTATTGTATGTGGTTACCAGGGATCGAACCTGTGCCCGTGCGCTTGCAAGACAGGCCCTGGAACCACTGAGCTAAATCCCCGGCCCTTGCTCCCCTTTTCATTTGAACACTTTCTTCCCATTTCTCAACATCCGTTACATATCTCCGTCCTTACTTCCACTTTCAGTTCCTCACACCAAACAGTGTGGTATTTAAACATGCGTGTCTGATTTATTTCACTTAGGAGTATGGTCTCAAAGTCCATCCATTTAGCTATAAATGTCTGGAGCTTCTTTTTCTTTATGGCATTATATAAAACAAACACACTTTCTTTATCTTCGTGTTAGCTGATGGACATGTGAGCTATTTCTAAGATTTAGCTACTACAAACTGTGCCACTATAAACACGGGTGTGCATACGTCACCGTGGCAGGATGATTTTAGTTCTTTCAGGAAGATACCACAAAGAGTTTTGTTGGGTCAAATGGAACCTCTAGCTTTAGTTTTTGGGGGAATCTCCACACTGATTTCCACAGTAGTTGCACTGGTTTACCTTCTGGCAGTGAAGGATTCCATTTTCCTCACAGTCCCACCAACAACTATTATTGGTTGATTGCTTGATAACAGCCATTGTTTCTGGAGTGAATCTCAGAATTGTATTCATTTGCATTTTGCGAATGACCTGTGGTGTCGCACATTTTTTTCTGTACATTTATTTGGACTTTGTACTTCTTCATCTAAGAGTATCTTTTCAGGTACTCATTTTTGGATTGAGTCTTTAAATTTGGAGAATCTGATTTTGCTGAGTCCTTTGATGAATAACTGTAAAAGAAAAATTTTCCCACACTGTTGATTGTCTCTTCACTCTTATGATGGTTTTGCTTGCTATGCAAAAGCTTTGTTATAAGATAAGGTCCCAGTGGCTGATTCTTCGTAGTATTTCCCCTGTGGTCTGTGTCGTGTTCATGAAGTCTTTGCCTACTCCTGTGTGTGCAGGCATCCTACCTATGTGTCTTCTAGCAGATTTAGTGTCTCTGTTTTAATATTTAGACCTTTGATCCTTATCAATTGTAGGTTAGTGTGTGGTGAATGAGATGGGTCTAGTTTCAGTCTTTAGCACATGGAAAGCCAGCTTTTCCAGCACCATTTATTAAAAAGGCTTTCTTCCAGTGAAGGTATTTGGCTTCTTTGTCAAAGATAAGGGGGCTGAGTATGCTGGAATTGTAATTGCTTCCTCTCGTCTGTTCCCCTAATACTCAGTTCTATTCTTTTGCTGGTACCATGCTGTTTTTACCACAGTAGTTTTTTAGTATAATTTCAGGTGAGGGATTATGATGTCACCTGCCTTGCCTTTGTTGTCCAAAATTGCCTTTGCTATTCTAGGTCTTTTTAAATTCAAATGAATTTTAGAATTGTCTTTTCTAATTCTATGAGATGTGCTATTGGGATTTTGATTGAGATTGCATTAAATCGGTGTAATAATTTTGGAAGTATGGCCATTTTCCTTATATTGCTTCTTCCTATCCATGAACAACGGATATATTTCCATTTTCTGATTTCCTTTTCAATCTCTTTTTTCAGAGTGGTGAAATTTTCAATGTAGATATCTTTTACTTCTTTCACTTGATTGATTTCTAGGTATTTCATGTTTGTTTATTTGTTTGTTCTGATGCTACTGTGAAAGGAGTTGTTTCTCTGATTTTTCTCTCCATAAATCTCTTACTCATGTACAAGAAGTCTACTGACTTTTGAGTATTGACTTTGTTTCCAGCCATACCACTGATTTTGGTTATCAAACCTAAAAGTCTTTCAGAGGAAAGTTGGGGGCCTTCTATGTAGAGTTTCAGGTCATTTGCAAATAATGATAATTTAACTTCTTCTTTTGTAATCCCTATTGCTTTTATTTCATTCTCTTATCTAATTACTCTGGCTAATATTGCCAGAACTACACTGAACAAGAACGGTGACAGGGTCATCATTGTCTTATTCCTGGTTTTGGAGTGAAAGATTTAAGTTTTTGTGCATTTAGTATGATGTTGGCTGTTGGTTGTTTAAGATGACTTTTGTCAGATTGAGATAAAGACAATGTTTTCTGTAAGTTTTTTTTGAGAGGGGGTTTGTATTATGAATGGATATTGGAGCTTTTCAAATGCTTTTTCCTGAATCTCCTGAAAAGGATCCTATAGTTTTTTTTTTTTCCCCCCTTGGCTCTGTTAATATGGTATATTACACTTATTTATTTGCATATATTGAACCATTCCTGTATTGGTAAGATGAAGCCAACTTAGTCATAATGTATAATCTTCTTGACTATTTGCTGCATTTTTTTTGTCAGTAACTTACTGAGACTTGTTGCATCTATATTTATTAAGGATATTGAATTATAATTCTCTTTTTTTGGTTGTATCCTACTCCGATTTTGGAATCAGGTAATGCTTACTTCCACGAACCAATTGGGAGTATTACTTCCCTTTCAATTTCATTAAAAAATTTGAGGAGTAGCAGCATTAGATCTTCTTTAAAGTTCTTCTAGAATTCAGCAGTGAATACTTCACAGCCTAGGCTTCTCTTTGTTGGTAAGTTTTTAATTACATTTTCTATTTCATTTGCTTACATTGATTTATTTATAATTTCTGTGTCTTTTTTATTCACTTTTTTTGTATGTTTGTTTAAGACAGGGTCTCACTTTGTAGTTCAGGCTGGCCCTGAGCTCACTATGTAGCCCAGGCAAGCCTGGAACTCGTAGCAATCCTCCTGTCTCTGCTTTCCGAGTGCTGGGATTATAGACGTGAGTCACCATGCCTGGCATTGTGGTATGTGGTTACTGGAAATTGAACTTGGGACCTTGCACTTCCAAGGCAGATGCTGGAGCCACTGAGCTAAATCCTCTGCCATTTTATTTACCTCTGGTAATTCCTATGTACCTAGGAAATGGAATATCCATTTCTTCTCTATTTTTCATCTTATTAGAGTATGAGTTCTCAAAGTAGGTTTTGATCTTCTGGATTTCTGAAGGGTCTGTGGTGATATAGCCCATTTCATTCCTAATTGCATGGATTCAAGCAATTTCTTTTCTTTTTTGGGGGGAAGGGTTACGTGGGCTATGGGTTTGTCAATTTTATTTAATCTTCTAAAGACCCAACTCTCTGGTTCATTGATTCTTTGTATCATTCTCTTAGTCTCCTTTGTATTAATTTCTGCCTGGATTTTTGTAATTTCCTCTGTCATTCAAGTTTTAGGCTTGACTTGCTCCTCTTTTTTTAGAAGTTTGAAGTTCAACAGTAGGTTATTGGGGAGTGTTGTTGTTTGAGACAGGGTTTTGCTTTGTAATTCAGGCTGGCTATTAGCTCAGCCTCAAACTCACAGCAATCCTCCTGCCTCTGCCTCCTGAGTGCTGGGATTACAGGTGTGAGCCACCGTGTCCGGCACTGTGGTATGTGGTGCTGATTGCTGGTGGACGTGAGTCTCCACACCCAGTATTGTATGTGGTTATTGGGATCAAACACGGGCCTTTGTGCTTGCAAGACAGGCGCTGGAACCACTGAGTTAAATCACCAGCCCAGTAGGTTATTTATTTGAGCCCATTCTGTTTTGATGATATGGGAATTCACCAGTATAAATCTCCTTCATTGCATCCCATAAGTTCTGATATGCTGTATTGTCACTGTTGGTTAACTGCAGAAATTGTTTGAATTCTTTTTCAGTTTAATCTGTGACTCATTGTTATTCAGGAGGATGTTATTTAATTTCTACATATTTACAAATTTCTTATGGTTTCTTTTGCCATTGATTTCCAATTGCATTACACTATGGTCTGACAATATGTATGAGATAATTTCAGTTCTTTTGCATGCGTGTAAGCGTGGTCTGTGAGCTAGTATATGATCTTAGAGAAAATCCCACAGGCAGCTAAGAAGAATGTGTATTCTGATGTTGAACAGTGGAACACTATAGACATTGAGTTTATTTATTCAAAATTTTGGTTCACTTCTGATATTTCTTTGTTGATTTTATCTAGTTATCTGTCTATTTATGACAGTGGGTACTGAGGTCCTCTATCCCAACTTATCATTGCTTATATGATTTTTTTTATGTCTGTTAATATTTTTTATATAGTTTGGGTATGCTAGGATTTGGTGTGTATATATTTATTTATGATTGTTATCTCTTCCTCTTGTACTGTCCCCTTTACCAGGATGCAGTGACCTTTGTCTCTCTTGATTAGTTTTGACTTGAAATATACTTTGTTTGTTAATAGAACAGCTATCCCTACTTTTTTCTATGTTCCTGTCACATAGAGTATTGCTTTTCATCCCTTGACTTTCAGTCTATGAATTCATTTTTTAATTAAATGTGTTCCTTCTAACCAGTATTTTGTTAAATTCTCTCTCTCTCTCTCTCTCTCTCTCTCTCTCTCTTTCTTTGAAACAAGGTCTTACTTTGTAGTTCAGGCTGGCCCTGAGCTCAGGCTCAAACTCATAGCAATCTTCCTGCCTCTGCCTCCCAAGTGCTGGGATTACAGGTGTGAGCCACCATGAGCACCACTGTGGTATGCTGGTACTGATTGCTGCTCCCCACCCCGTATTGTATGTGGTTACTAGGGGATCAACCTGGGTCCTTGAACTTGCAAGACAGACGCCAGAACCACTGAGCTAAATCCCCGGCCCAGCTACTCTATTTTTATCTGTATTTACTCTAGTGTCACTAAGCATGTTTTTCTGTGTGGTCATCATCTCTGTAGTGACCTGGGAGTTATTTCCGCTTTGATTTTTTTACAACCTCATCTGCTTCGTTATTTCTGCTGTGACCACTTCAGAAGGTGAGTGTCTTTCGGACTGTTTCACCTCACTGTCCCCGGGGTTTGCCTTTGCTGAGCTGAGAGTCTAGGGTGGCTGCATCTTATTGAAGTGTCTCCTCATTTTCTATTTTTTTAGAAGTTTGACTCTTGGGTTGATGCTTGCAAATTGCTTATGTTAGTAGCTTTACTGACAATATTAAGAACCTGCAGGAAATGAAGTGTCTTCCAGATAGCTAGTTCTGGGATATAAGTCGTTTGCAGTATCCCAACCCTTCAGTTTATTTGGGATGAGAAGTTTCCGGCTATTTGGCATAGCTGCCAGTTCTTTGGCACTGGCCTACAGGTGTGGGGCTTTTCTGTTTTGTTTTGGGCTTTGTCTGTTTGCTTTTTTTTAGTTTTTTAATGACCTTTAGGTAATCTCAGTCTTGGTGTACCAGGAGGAACTGATTAGCACAATTATGTCGCCTGGGGTAAAGTAATACAGTCAACAGTAGCAACAGCAGCCAGTACAGCCTAGCGAATGATAAAGTATAACCCTTCATATGGCAACTTTCTCCTTAAGGGAGAAGATTTAAAAGAGAATGGGGGTAAAATCAGAACTAGAAGAAGAGGAAGAGATCAGAAGTGAGGCTGGAGGACAAACTTTAGGAAACTGGTGAAGGAGACAGGTGGGAAAGAAAAAAGGCAAAAATAAAAATGAGAACAGAACAGAACAACAACCAAACTAGAAACTGTGTTCAATCAAGAAAAAGCAAAAGAAGAACCAGAAAGGAAAAAAAGAGGGGAACCCCCCCAAACATCCAATTCAAGATGTGTCTCTGTTGTCACAGTTAGGCAGTGTAGGCAATCAATCCAGAGCCAGACGAGTGATCCCCCAAATTAGGGGGAGCTTCGTGGAGGGGTCGTGGGTAATCGTGGTGGCGGGGAGTGTGGATCGGGTGCCCAGGGCAGGGCTGATCTTACAGGACTGACTTTACTTGTGCAATTTAAAAATATTTTATAATAGACAACTGTCACTGCATAAGGGGAATAAAATGGAATGTATACACACATTTTAAAAATTATGGGGTGTGAAAGAAATTTCAAACTTTGAAAGTGAAACAGCAGGTTTTAAGTCATTTTCTCAATGCTCCCAGAGATCCACACCCATTCTCTGTCCTTGGAAAAGTGGCCAAGTGTGGCTCAGAGCGCAGGTCGGACATGTGCCTGCGAGGAAACGTTGGGGATTCTTGTGGAAAAATCACAGCTGTCGTATGTGCCAGTCCAGGGCCACCGCTGCTCCTCCTGCCATTGGGAGCATTTTTTTCAAGCTATCCTGAGGCTCTGTCAAAGGTACCGGGTGTTTTCCGTATCTGCGGTCCTTATCACTGTTTGTATGGTA
>PVIR01024469.1:0-25879 GCA_004026965.1 Petromus typicus | reverse complement strand
ATTAGGTCAGAGAGGAGATGGGGTCTAAATTTTTAATACTCAGTAGAATTTAAATTTGGGGGAGGAAATGGTAACCTTGTGCAGTTAAAATTCCCAGACTATTTCATATCTTATCTCAATGATTGTTTGGCATGTATATCATACCTCAGGAATTCTGTTAAGTAAATTAGTTATCACACAGGAAAGGAATTTTATGTTAGGTGTTAGCAAAAGCTGCCACTATTAATGGAAAAGAAGTATCATAGTAACTACCAGGGATAATGCTCTAAGAATTTTGAAACATATTAGCTTCAGAAGGTCAAGAATAACTTCTATTTTGTTGCTAACGTGGAACTTGACATATATTATCATACTCCAATGTTGCACTGAAATATTTCACTGCCTAATCTGGCCCAGATAAAGGTGGTCTGTAATGGTCACCCTCCAGGCCAGGCTGATCCCCTTCCAGGAGATGGTAGACTATTATTTAGAATTTGTCTTGCCTCATGTATAGGAATACAGTGAAAAGGTCAGTGAAGTACCTATACAAATCCTCTGTCATAAACTCATGTTATGTGAAAGGAAAAAATGGGCTTCATGCTAAAATGCAATGTCAGGAAAAACAGACTTGTGATCTTTTATGTCTAGTGCACCACAGTATTCAAATATCTAACATGCAGTGGACATTCAACAGATATTTGCTAATTGCCAACATGTCTTTGCCATTACAGAACTTACAGCCTGACTAGAAAAAGTGAACACATAGCAAACAATACAAGAAGTACAGAGGGAGATGAGGGTTTTTAGGGCAGGACATAACCTTGACTTGAGGAATGAAGGAAGGAAAAGATGCCCAAGTGAGAATGAGAGAAATGAGTGGAACTTCACCAGCCAGGAGTGGTTATGTGGGTAATGGAAAGAACAAGGAAAATATGGGAGATCAATGCAGCAGGGGATGTTCCAGCAAGAGGGTATATTCAGCAAGAGAAAGGGCCTGTGTGGGGGGGGAGTTTTATAGGAAAAAGGTTGGTTATGACTAGAGAGTAGAATGAGTGAAGTAGCTAAAAAACAAACAAACAAACAAACAAACAAAGAAAAAACTGAAAGGGAGATAATGAAAAAGAGTCTAAAATTCACATTTAAGACTGGACTCTATTCTCAAAGCCACAGGTAATTACTGAAGGATTTAAGCGAAGGAAAGATGGAACTTGAGATATCGATTATCATGGTATTCTCAGCAGAACTCAGATTCCTGAACTTCAGTGCAAGGATTGAGGAGAAAATGCCATCCCTTTCCTTGGCCACTTTCCAGGAAATGGTTGGAATATCAGAAAATTCAAATTTGTAACTTGTATCCAAACCAAAATAACCTTTTGGTCTGATCTTGCTTATTCTTCATTACTTTCCAGGTCCAGTGTAAAACTGACACTTAATATTTATTAAAATGAAATCCATTTCTCAAGGATTCTGAAAATCACGATGTGTCAAAGAAGTTATTTGAGCTCAAAATATCGAATGTTATTGCTTTAAAACCATTGTCAGAAAACTTGTGGGTAATTTTTCCTAAAGTTTCCTAAAGTTCTGAGGTTTCCAAATTTGATGCAAAACTCATGGTAGACTATTTTTGATGTACAAATTAGTAAGATGTCATTTCAGTGAGACAGTTTCCATTTTGATATAGTCTTTTTAAAGATTACTAGAAATTTTTGGCAAGATATTTGATTTCATCCCTCAGGGTGATGAAGAAGGCCATTGAAATTTGCTCTGGAAAAATTGATCCTGGTGATTTTCCATGAGAGTCTTTAGTAGAGTGTTTCTCATCATGAATGTATTTATTACTACTGGAAACGTGTGATCATGCTTCTGAGGACAGCCATGCAGTAGTGGATTATTGGTTTTGTTGGCATTTCCTTCAAGGTCAAGATGTAGGTGGCTGTTGTTTGATAGTCTCTCCTTTTGGAGACTAGTAAGAGATCTGATAATAGAAGAAGCACAGAAAAAGTACTCAGATGGACTTGGGTTTAAATCTTTATTTTTATCAGCAATTTTTATCATTGTTTTCATTTGTAGACTAGGAATAGCAGTAACCAACATATAAGACCTTTACAAGGATGAAATGTGGTGCTGTAATTCAAGTGCCCAGTATATGGCCTGCCATACTTAATGCTCAGCAAATGGCAGGAGCTGCTGTCTAACTTGTGGCATTTGTCCTCAAGGATGTGGGACTGTAAAGCTAAACACTCCAGGTCAGAGGGACATATGCAAATCATAGGCAGATGTAAACTTCCTCTGGATACGTCACAAAAGTCATTCTCGGCATCAAGAAGAAAATGCCCTGGGAATTGAGGAAGCAGTGAGATTAGACAAATTGTAGGCAATTAGATATGTTGCTTCATCTTATTGATTGTTTCCTCATCTGTAAAGCAATGTCTCAGTAATTTCAACTTCATATTTCTGAATTTTACTAAGGGTTAAGGAAGTTTGCTCTGTTCAAGTAAGAAAATAGTTGTGTAATCATGAACATATACATATGTTTTGTAAGTATTCATAGAACATACAAAAAGACTCATAAATTCAAGTGTATTAAATACTATTATGCTCTACACAGGGCTTTTTAACAAATACACTTATCTCTTCCCATATTTAATGATCGCTTGGCTTTGCTTCTCAAGAGTTTTGTATAAATATGCCATACTTTTGATCTGTAGTCAGGTGCATTATCCATTATGCCACTGGCTCACCTTAATATGCCATACTTTTTATAGATGTAATAATCCAAGAATTTAGAATAATTTGTGTGTGAGTTGGCCTGTTCTAGAAAAGAATATTTTGACTTTAGGCATTGGCTTTGATTTTAGCAAAAAGAGAAAGAGATAGGAAGAGTATAAAAGTCTACCTGTTCAGAATTTATTTCCTCCCAATCCATACTGACCTTTTCTTTTAATACCATGTGCTGTCTTTTGTAACTATATAATCCATGATTTCAACTACCACCTGTATATTAGTCATTCATCAAATTATATCTCCAGGCCTCTAGAGAACTGTCTGTCTAAGACACATATTTAAATAAAATAAAACCAATATATTGTGCAGAGTACTAGCGAGCAAGATGATTGATTCCTTTTCCTCATTAATTTTGAGTGCAATCTGTTTCCTCATTGTGGTGAGTGGTTTATTTCATTGGAAATAGTATCTTCATTTCTATGACCACATTATGTTTTGGCAGAAGGCTAGAAGAAAACGATGGGGGTATGTGAGGTAATGAGGGTTGACAGTAATGTTTTGGCATGAAATAAAGTTCAGGCTAGATATTGTTAAAAAAAAACAAGGTATAAAGTAAACTATATATATATATATACATACATACATACATACATATGTATGCACTTATAATCAGAAAACTTGAAAAGTGCCTAACATTTTTGTTAGCTAATGATTTTATCTGACATTTCATAGTATAAAATACCTACATCAGATTCTTGGTTATGTTGTATACATATTTTGTGAGGTTGAGCCATAATTATAAAAAAGGTATGTTATTTTGACCAAAAGTTTACAAAAATTGGGTAAGAAAGCCCCTGAGATAAATTGAATATTTAACTTTAGTAATTTTTAAATTAACTTGATATTTCTTTTTTCTTTTCTTCTTTTTTTTTTTTTTTTTAGGTATTTTGAGACATGGTCTCACTTTGTGGTTTAGGCTGGCCTTGAGCTCAGCCTCAAACTCACATCACAGCAATCCTCCTGCCTCTGCCTCCCGAGTGTTGGGATTATAGGCGTGAGCCACTATGCCCGGCACTGTGATATGTGGTACTGGTTGCTGCTGGGTGTGAGTCTCCATGCCCAGTATGGTATGTGGTCACCGGGGAATCGAACCCGGGTCCTTGCACTTGCAAGACAGGCGCCAGAACCACTGAGCTAACTCCCCAGCCCTTGATATTTCTTTTTACTTACAAATAACTAAAAAAAATCTCCCAGATTTGTGCAGTAAAAAAGTTAAATGTGCCCACATAACAACCTATTTTTTGGGGCTGGACTCTCAAAGTTCAATGCTAATATTTCTCCATGGTTTATATTTCTTTACCCTGGAAAATATATTTTTTAGTAGATGTCTACTTTTGCTACTAATACCATAATGGTCAGAAGTTTGTCAGGGAAATAATGGGAAGGTAGCAGGGAAGAAAAAACTCCAAGTTTAAAAGAGTAACTGTAAGAGAAAAGTGGACATTTTGGTTGTAGAAGCAGATGGCTGTGGATATTGTGGGGCAGGACAGTTAGCAAGGAGAACCCGAACGTCATTGGTAGGAGTTGGGCTGAGGCACAAGGGATGCCCGATGTTTAAAAGTCAAAATTTCAATCAGGAGAATGAGACAATGAGAATGATTGTCTCTGAGTAAGAACAAGAGGTGAAAGCTGAGGAAGAGGAATAACAGGTGAGATCAAGAGGTCACGTCCAGGTCAGAGTTACAAAAATTACCAGGTGAGTAGCCACAGACGTGTATCAGGAAACAAGCGAGGCTGGACCTGAAGCATGGTCTCCTCAGTGGGAAAATCTCTTTTGTAGCTGAAGTAGAAAACATTATATAATATGCAGAGCAAGAGCTATCTGAGGACTTGAGGGTTAAGGTCAGTGCTATCAGGTATGTCCTTACCCTAACAGACTCTAGGGGTGGGACAAGGGGCATGGGGAAGAAGATTATTCCTGAGATCTTCAAATTAAACCAGTCATTTTAAAGCATATCACTGTATTTCCCAAGGAAAATTGTGCAAAGGGTGACTTGAAACTATGATATAAAGTCTGATAAAGATAGAAAAATGCTTTGTAACAGAGAAACCTCAAGAAATCCAAGCTAAATATTCATTGCATTTGCTATAGACTGGACCTGAAAATATAATGGAGAATGATTTTATACACTAGGAATGATTATCATGTACACAGAAACTTCATGTTCTCTCACAAGCAACTGATGGGACCCATTTGCTCCAACAACATAAAATATATGATAATATATATTAAATTAAAATTGAAATTCTTACATGGTAAGTAATTATGGCCATAAAACAGACCTTTTTTAGTCTAGTAATGGATTCTATTTTACTTTATAGAAAATATCTGTTATTGAAGCCTGAGGTGGTGGCTCGTGTCTGTAATCCCAGCTGTTACAGTGGCCAAGACAACAAGATCGCAATTTCTTCTTGCAATTAACTGACATTATTTTCAATTAAAAAAAATCTCTATCAATGGACCATGAGGTGCTAAAATCTAAACTGTTATGATTCCACAGCTGAAGAGATATAAAAATGCAAATAAAATCATTTTGATTCCTAAAAGCATAAATTAAAATGAAGACAAATAGATTGGCAGTAGTAAAAGGTGCAGGTTGACTTGCCAAAGTGACTTTTGTAAAAGGAAATTGTGATCATAAGCTCTAAGGAAATCAATAAAGCAAGACTTTTGGCAGAGGCAATGTGACGTTGATCAGTTAATTGTGGAAACACACAAAGGACACCACATGTGAGCAGCCTGCTGTGCCTCATAGGGAGAGTTTACTAGATAAGTCTAGGGTATGGAATAGTAAAATAATGGAGATAGACACATATCACAGTTTAGTAAAGTTCAGTTTTAGGTCTGACAGATTTTATTCTTTGTGATCTTAACTGTCATTTTCAGAATCCTTTAATGTTCTAGATTTAAAATAATTTCTTTCAAATCCAGCCAGTTAACATACTTAAAACTTCATATAGTGACTTATACATGTATTTCTCCACTACAACAATGTATTTAAATATATACTTATTTTATTTTACTGTTGCATTGGTTTTTATATGATTTTTTTTTTTTTATTTTTGAGTCAGAGTCTCACTATGTAGTTCAGTCTGGCCTTGAACTCACTGTGTAGTCCAGACTGGCTTTGAGCTCACAGAAAAAAATGGCAAGATATAATACTGTAGACAGTAGCCTTAAACTGACCATGTTTACTTCAAACTGGTAAATAGTAAAATTACCAAAAGACACAGAATCAAGACAAAAAGAGGGAAAAGGAAGAGTTACCAAACTTTGTGGTTTTCTATCCATTAAGTACTTAATAATTATAAAGCTATTCAGCCTCCCGTGTCCTGGAGTTACAGGTGAGAATCACCACGTCTGGCAAAGTTTCATTGTTTTGAGACACTGTTTTTCTCTTTATAGTTTTTACCATGCAACTGTGCGAAAATTAAACTTTTAAATGATGCTTTTTAAATTTTTCTATTTTCTTTTCTCTTTTATCCAGTTTGCCTTATAATTTCACTACTTACTCATTCAGTTGTAGAATAAATATATTTTTTGTCTATTGTATTTCTTTTGTTTTACTGCCTTCCCTTCTCTTTCTTTGATACTTTGGAGACATTTTTTTTTAAATGTAAAAATTCAAAGGCAGTGATTAGTACCTATTAATCTCACTGAGGTATCATTTCAAAATTCTTTCTCCAGTGTGTCCTCCCCCCAGGGTGGTTGTCTCTCCTCCTGTAAACCTGTTTTTCTAGCTCCTGAAGAAGGAACAAACCTGGCCTTTGTTTCTGTTTCTTATCATACTGAGAGATAAGATAATGTGGGGGGAGGGGTATCATCATGCTCACATCCGCGCATCACTTCTTACGCCCAGAGCTTGGCGATTCTGCTTTTTATTTCCATTTTTACTCTGTTAATTTTATGATTTTAATACTAATATGCTCAAAGAGAAAATAACAGCATGTATCCCTCAAAATTTTTAAATAATATAAGGGAATTAGAGAGTTAGAAATAAAGATTTGATAGAAATTCTTGGCCATTGCTCATCATACCTCATGCAGCTAGCGAGTTATTTCTTAATATGAACTGTACTATCCACTACAAAAGGCATTTCCTTGAGAAATGTATGAAGAAATTATGCTGATAGTACAGGTCCAGTACTTACATTTACCTGCATTTAGGATATGAAACTACCTCACTAATAAGAAAAAAAAAACATAAAATAAATCTAACAAAACATTCTCAGTCTTCTTTGTATCCAGTAGTTTATTGTCTGTATTCCATTGTTTTTAAAAAACACTTAACCTAATACTTTTCTTCTTTCTAAAAGTTCCTAGAGTATAAGCAATTAAGAGTACTTGGTGCAAAAACAAAAACTCCTTGATGGTAATATTACATTTAAAAAAAAAAAAAAAGAGCTACTTGGGCTGGAGATTTAGCTCAGTGGTTCCGGCTCCTGCCTTGCAAGCACAAAGGCCTGGGTTTGATCACTGGTGACCATATACAACATTGCTGGGAATGGTGATTCACACTCACCAGCAGTCAGTACCATATATCACAGTGCCAGGCATGGTGGCTCATGCCTGCAATTGGTAAAGTGTATTTTCTTGAATACACACTCAGGATTAATTTCCCAGGACTGGATAACTTTATAGTCATTAACTGTTAAATACTCAGAGAATGACAAATTTGATAATTCTTTTTCCCCTTTTGGTTTTTATTCAGTGTGTTTTGATAATTTCAAAAATGTGTTTAAGATTATTGTCTACAGTGTTTCTTACATTTTATTTGTCACTTCTCGTTCATACACACACACACACACACACACACACACACACACACACACACACACACTTACAAATGCATACATACATCCCACTCAGCAATTGGAATGGATTTATTGTTCAGATATTCATGTCTTTTATTCAGTTCTATTATATTTTGGACACCTTTCTTTCTTATCAGTGAACAAGCCAACTATTTAAAACTGCAGCCAATAAAGTAAGACAAAAAATTTTTTACTTCTTTTTTCCCCAACTTTGGGCATTAAAATTAGTATAGCAGACAGTAGGAATTAGGAGTAGTTTAGGAGAAGATGTGCTAAGAATTATGCTAAAATCACAAAATGTCTGTTCTGTTATTTTGCTGAGGTGGGCATGGACTGAATTTTTCTAAGCTCTTGCCTTTTCTACAGGGAGTGATGTGGCCTTATTATTTAATCTTACTTTTACCTCATCCAGTTTTATTGGGACCTTCCCTTTAGGGAAGACATAGGGCAGCTTTCCAGATGGACTCCAGGGAAGTCACCTCAAAATACTCTGTTAAATCTGTGTGATGAAGAGATCGGAATAGTTCACAGTACCCAACAGAAATATCATATATTGTAAAATTTTTCACACAAATATAGCAAGTAACAGGTAAGACTTTTTAGACAACATATTCTATATCATATTTTAGGAATATCGCCAGAATAGTCATACCTTGCCAAATTAGCTGAAAAAATTATTTATTTTAGTAATTTTTTAAAAATGTATTTTTAGTGATGAGGATCTTACATAGTAGATCCTTCTAAAGGCTTTTAAAATTTCATTATGTATAACGCCTAAAGAGTGGATATTGGATGTCATAACGTTTTAGGTGGGTAAGCTAGTTAGACATCTTGTAGGCAGTTAGACAGGGCTGGCCCTAGAAAAGCTCACATGGAAGGAGTCAGCATGGAGGACAGTCAAGGAGACCTTCGGTGAAGGTTAGCATTCCCAAAGGAGAAAACTACTCCACCCACATAGGATATACAGCAGTGAATGATATTCTAAGTAGGCTTCAATCTCCCGGGGTGGAGGAACCACTGCTTCCAGAAAAGCACCCCCGGACTGAAAATTCTTTTACACTTGTTATGATATTTCCTCTCCTTTTTATTCCCCTTCAATTAATGTTAATCTTTTTTCTTTTTTTCTTTTTTTTTTGAGGTCTCATTTTTGTTTTTGTTTTTGTTTTAAATATTTATTGGTACATTACATATACGCATCATGATTGCACTCCATAATGGGGATTTGTACCAGTATAAGACACAACTTAATTCTCATTTTTTCCCATAGCCCTACCCACCCTACCACCCCCCCATATACATAAAATTTGTTTCCTTACTTTTTTGTTACAATCTCATCATTTTCCCCCCTTCTTCCTATTAATCTTATTGGCTGATCATAGTTTGTGCACCTGTTTTGAATCTTGGTGGTAGTCCCCACATTGAACGTGCCCCACCTCATGACTCTGCTCCATAAATACCCGATGAGGAAAGCAATCCTGTGTCTCCCACTTTTGGGTCCTCCTTCTGTTCCCCTTAGGCAGAAGCTTTCTTTTCTCAATAAAGTTTTCTCTTTTTTAAAAAAGAAATTCATATCTTTATTGGTACATTATTATACACATCATGATCGCATTCAACACTGAGAATTTGTACCAGCATATGACATGACTGAATTCTCATTTTTTCCCATTCCCTTGTGAAATAGAAAATATTTAAAAGGAAATGGGGTATAGGGATAAGCAATGAGAGGAAAAATAATGTGATAGTAATAATAATAAGAAAAAGAAACAAAGTTTTCCTACCCTTAACCACCATTGTTCCTACAATTCATTCTTTGATTTTAGAACACAATCTTGCATTTCAGACACTTAGCAGGTTGGGAATTAACCTTGCTTCCCTGTATCAATAAGATACCTGGAATGTTGAAAAAGTACTAAATGATGCCTTATAACTGAGTACAGAAGTCACACAATGGGATAGTCACTCCACATTTCAACTAAGCCAAACCTTACACTCAATGTGCATTAAAAAAAGAAAAAAAGAGAATTGGTTCTAGTTGAGTACATGGGTTGCTTACTGTATCAATTCCTTAGGCAATTTGATTTAGTTGTATTGAGTTCTATTTTAACCTGGTTAGTTGTTACATTATTAAGGAGGCATTTGGAATTAGATTAAATCCTGATAAATTTTAAATCATGTAATTTAAGGAGAAATACAACTGAATAGTATCTTAAGCAGTAATGGTCTTTGTTTGCATTTACAGGCAGTTTACAAGAAGCAGGAAATACAGCACATTTATCTACTTGCCTGGGTTTCACCATGTGGTAAATGTACCTGAGGTGCAGTAACAGCTGTCAGAGATAAGCAGGATTAATACTAAAAGGTTAGCACTGTGCATGGCAGCACATGTACACATGCTCATTGTTAGACGTGATAAAAAATAAAGTAACTATGTTGAAACATAGGAAAGTGTCATGACTATTGGCTCACCACAGGAGAATGATTTTTTAAAATTTGGTTCAACTTTAGACATTTCAGAGCCAAAACTAACTTGGACTAATCTCATCGAGAGATTCTTAAATTGAGAATATGATTTCACTTTAAAAAACCAAAAGTCCTCATCAATTTATTCCCTGACCAATTCCTAAGAGTGCGTACTGCTAACCCGCAGGGCATTTCTCAATCCAGTGAATTTGGCTTTTCAGGATTAACAGTCACACAGTGTATAAGAAATCTGGGAATTATTATTATTATTATTATTATTTTGTCTCCTGGTTAATTTTAGAAAGTTATACAAACTGCATTTTTTTTTCTTTTTAAGTCTCAGTCCAAATGATGTTCCAGAGAGATGTATCAGGCTTGCTAATTATCTGGATCACCCTTTATTTGTTAAAATGGCTGTGTATGCATTTTTGTATAAGAAATTATGATTTGGATGATGTAGATTTCTTTCTTTTTTTTTTTTTAATAATGCAGACAAAGAGACTCATGGGACTTATATATGAGTCCTAGAGTCACCCCGCATGTTTAGCTTGTAGGATCTTCTGTCATTTAATAAGGAAAAAATTTAAGTGAAGAAATCTCTTTTAGTTACTTTGCCAGGAGGAGATGTGTGCATTGCAAATATTTTATGAGGTTTGCATATGCTGAAAATCAAATCACTAATATTTTACGTATAATTTTTACATCATTTTAGAATATTATCTGACAAAAATTAAAATTTTAAAAAATGTTCAGCACACCTGAGTTCATAATCTGAACTAGCATAAACTGTTATAATTTGGATTAATATATCAAAGAATGGAACAACATAAAGAGTGTAGCTGGTAGCTACATAGGAACCATTATGAAATAAAATCGGCCCTAAAACTAGAGAAAGAGACAGAAAAGAATCTTGCCACTTTGTCTTATTAAGGAAGCCAGGAAAAGGTACAGGAAGAAGTAGAAGGTGCATCCTGAGAAAACCTTCACCAATTTAGGGGCCCAAGTTATTTGTCTCTGTTTGATGTTAAGATACACATTTAAAAATATAATCCTTATCGTAGCATCACAAAATTAGCAACTTGAGGACTATGGTGGACATCACGCAGCACACTCTCCACGGTGCAGTTGGACAATAGAGGCAAGAGAACAGCTCAGGTTCATGGCACTGACAGCCGGGGTTTCTGCGTCCTCGTACAAAACTCCTTCCAGTGTACATTCTGCAGGTTTTCCATGAGTCTCCTGGTTTTAACGTGGTTAAGTTCTTCTGGGTGGCAATTTAAGCCATTTACAATTGTAGAACTAAGTAAAGCAAGCAATTTAAATGATGGAAATGGCAGTGTCCTCGCCAAGATGTCTCTCATCAATTACCATAATTAACCGTCTCATCTTCAATTTGGATAGGCTCCTATTTTCAATGAGTCAGTCATCCAGGTCCAAATTTATTGAAACTGCTGTTAGCCCAGAGAATATTCTTATGAGTAGTTTCTTCTATTCTAATTTTAAACAGCTGGGACTTATTTGTTAGGCTGTAGTTTATTCTGCTTTCTAAAAACAATGATATATGGGTTCTTCTGTTCCTCCTTAAGCAGAAATGGGGCTTTCCGAAAAGTCTGAACACATCATCACCCTTGAATTTGCAGAACAGCAGCTATCTGAGGGTCAGACTGGGCAGCGTGGGCCTTTTGTCCCCCGTCAGGGTTTAGCTATTAGGGTTATATTACAGTAAGCACTGATTCAGGGTTAATGGGCTGCCGGTCTTACAGGATACCATTCTTCTTGGCCTCTTCTTTTATTTCATATTCTAGTTATGCAATTAATGATGTTGAATCTAAGAGCCAAAGTGTGCTACATCTCGCAGGTCCATGTCATAGTAAAGGCTCAGGAACCTGTGGGCTATTGGAACAGAAAGTTGGAAGCAGAAGAACGGAATGTTTGTTGACTCCAAATACAGTGCAATAACTTTGCCTAAGAACTTTGCAATACTGAAGCAACTCCCTGACAGTTTTGTTGTGTATGTCTGTGTGTGTTTTTTACATACTCCTGCATCCTGTATGAAGATAGATTCCTATTTACCAGAAATAAGAATTAGCATATGATTCTGTAACGCTCCACCTTGCTGTTAGTGTACTACAAATAACAGGAAGTATTGGTGGAAGTCGTTGATGACTGAGGTTAACCAGTGAGTGGTGACTGATGTACAAATGTCATGTCAAGCATTGACCTTGCCCTGACCCTTCTGTGTTAGACTCCAGAGCAAAAACAAGACAAGCATCTGTCAAATGCAAAACCTTTGGGTTTGTGCTTTGTTCTATTATTTGCAAAATGTTCTTTCTCTAATACTGTGTACTGTGTTCCTGATCATAAAGTCCACCCAGGTGTAAAAAGAAAGCTTTCTGCCCAGAGAGAGAACATGGAGTACAGTGTAGGCATGGTTTAAAACAAGCTGTGTCACACCAATACCTTTATTGGTACAGGTTAAAGTACAATTGTCCTAGTCAGGTGTTCTCTGTTATTTTTTTTTTTTCCTTCCTTTACAATGTTGATTTTTAGGGTTTAGGTTGATCTGGATTGACCCTGCAGTCCTAAGCCATTCATTTATCAATGCAACACATCTTTATCACATAGTCAATGTTTCAAGTGCTAAGGACTATAAAAAAAACCAAACAAACTCTACAAGTACATTTCCTGATGAGTTGGACCACGGAGATAGGTGTTAAATGTAAGCTGTTCTCTAAAACAGCCTTTCTCAGACAGTTAAAAGTATTATGCTCTGGACAAAGTAATTTGAGAGACTTTATCAGGTTTTCCAAACATGGTATGCAGTTGGTACCTATACAGATATATGGGCAGAAAATGAGTTCATAACGTACAATGTGTGCCTTCCTGCTGTACCAGACCTCTGGCCCAGCAATTTTCGGTGCTCTTTTAAAATATCATAATAGAAGTCATAGAAAGAAAGTTCTATTACTTATGAACCTTTTGAAATAGTTTATATGTGGTCCAAGATGCAATCCCCCCTTTTTTTTCAAAAAAAGAGAGAGTTAAAAAGGCAGTTAACAAATTACTGATCATCAATTGACCCTGGTTAATACATTCTGTAAAAAAAAAAAAAAAAGTATGTTTTTTTCTTTGAAAGCTTATTTACAACCTTGATTAGAGTGGGCAGAGGACTGGGAAAAATGAGAATTAAATCATGTCATTTACTGGTACAAATTCTCAATGTCAACTGTGATCATGGTGGTTATATAAAATGTACTAACAAAATCAATTAAAAAAAAAAAACAAACAGTAGGAAAGACAAAAGCAGCCTTGGCCAAGAGATTCACAACATTGTACTTCCCCACAGACAACTGGCCATAAAGAGAGAAATGGCAAGTAAAAGTGGCAGGATTCTCTTAAGAAAAATAATCCCTAGTTTTTAAAAAATTGACTTTATTGGTACATTTTATGTATATATCATGATCACATTCAATATGGAAAATTTGTACCAGTATGTGACACAACTTACTTCTCTTTTTTTTTTCCATTCCCCTTCCTTCCCTACATCCCCTGGCCCTCTATATACATAAGTTCGTTTCCTTCTTTGTACCTTGAGGACATCCTCATAAGTGAAATAAATAGGTCACAGATATATAAATACTGTATCTTTTCCATCATATGAGAAACTGAAGATGTAAATGAGTTCTAGAATGTCTGATAGATATTGTGAAATAGAGAGTATTTAAAGGGAAACGGGGGGGGGGAGGGAGGAAGAACAAGGGGAAAGAAAAAAAATGTGATAATCTCTACTTCTGAGCAGGATGGAGAAGCATTTATTGGAGGAAGGTACTTGTCAGAAGTAGAAGATAATCAGGTGACAAATGCACTGAAAAAGGAAAAAGAGCAGCTACTTTTAATAACTTCTGTGTGGGCCCAGTATACCAACACTCTTTGTTTTTGAGAGATTACAAGAAATAAAAGCAGAACTTCCTGCTTGGCTCATACTTAAGATAACATGTCTCATGGCCTTGACCACATAGATTTTGGCTCAGGTGGGGAGGATTATATTCCTTGCAATCCCATGATTCCAAGTACTCCTGCTAATGAGCTTTCTGGGTGCCTGGGGCCCTTCTCTGGGGTACTGATCATCACTCCAACAAATTTTTGACCTCTTGTGCTTTAGACCTATCCTGGATCACTTCTTTTTCTCGCCTTTGTATTCCAGAGCCAAGTCTTTAAATACCATTTTTGCCCACATTTTGTTTTTCTCTTTAGCCCCTCCACCTCTATTTGCTCTTCGTAAATATTCCTTGTACCCTAATCAGGCATTTATATGAGACAAATAATTTATTCATATTTCCATCCTGAATAAGCAGTAAGTTGGGAAACCTCCTACTTGTCTTTTGATAATATTCCTTTTTAGGCACTCATATTGTGCAAGTTGATGACAAAATCTAAGATTAGAAAATATTTTAGCCTGCATAATTATATGTTAACACAGACTCTAGCCTCATTTCATCATTTTTCTTCTTACTCTTGCACATAACCAGCCTCTCTCTCTTGCTTTAAAATCCCAGTTCATTGTTTTGGTTATACTCCATGTGTAACAATATGGCTGAATGGACAGATTCTGTTCTCAGTGGGAAGGTCTGTCCTCAGTGTTTGTTTTAGGCCTCTGTTGGGGCCCTATGTGCCTGAGTCCCTCAGAATCCTGGCCTGTTCTGTGAAAGAAAGTGAAAAATGTCGCAGTTCTGTGTTTTACTCTTTCCCTTAGTGGAAAGGACTAATGGCTTAACTTTTCTTAAAATTCACCCCTGGATTTCTCTCATTTCACTTGCATCTATAAATGGACTAATTTGCAAAAGAAAAAAACATTGGTGACTTCTAAGTAAGTTTCAAGTATTTATTACTTTTCCAATGGGTTCTTGGCTTTGTTACTGAGCGAAAAAACTGTGACAAAGAGATGTGGTGAAAGAAATTGATCAATAGGTATTTTCAGTTATTAATTATTATTTTAATAATGATGCCCATACTTGTCTTATTAAAAGAAATAAAGTTTAATTACTTATTAAATTTAATTAATTCAATGTAATTTCTTATTATTATAAATGCTTGTTTGTGGTACTAGGATTAAATACAGGGTTTTCACTCAGAATTGTCTCCACACATTTTACATTTTTTAAAAAGTTTGAGACAGGATCTCACTGAATTGCTCAGTTGGGTTCAAACTTGTAGTTCTGCTTCAGCCTCCAGGTTAGTAAAATTCTTGAAGAGCTTTGACTAAGCATCACATGTTACAGGCTTCCATATATTAACTAGAGGGACTGTGTAACCATAACTTTATTCCTGTGATGAGTTTAATAAACATTTTTGTTGTTCACAATAAGTGAAAGCACTACTTTCAAACTATTCATGGGACATTGTGTATGTGTGTTTGTGTGTGTGTGTGTGTGTGTGTGTGTGTGTGTGTGTGTGTGAAAATAGCTACAAATACATTTACTAGGAAAGCAAGTTTCCTACCTGGAGCTTAAAATAAAATTATTCAAAAGTAAATCTTTCAATTTTGGTAATATCAATAAAATTTGAGTCATTCCAGGGGCTTGTCTTAGCCTGATTAGAACATGTACTCCATCCAGAGGGTGAACTCTTTTTCATTGCTTCTTCCCTTCACACTCTCATCTGTCGAGAGCAATCCTGTTTGGGAAAATGAATTGGACGATTGAGACTATGACTGGCTGAGCTTGCCTGCCTGCAGACCAGCTATGACATATGCAGACCTGAGGACTTGACTCTGTATTTTTACCTCTGGGAACAACAAAGAACTCGGTGGTCTCTGGTGCTGTGATGTTCCAGGACAGAGCTACACTGGAACCTTCATCTGTGTAATTCCTTATTGTTCTCATGTACCTAACATGCTGTCCTCTAAGTAACCTTTTAAATTTGTTACTTCTGATGTACGAGTGGCCTGTAACATTGCTGGATCAGGATGTACTGAACAAAAGGTGTGGCAAGCTCCAGTCTGCCATTTTTGCTGCCCAGAGTAGCCTGAATCAGGCCCATGTCCAGCTTTTTTTCTAAGCCTCATTTATGTCTCGTTATTTAGCTGTGTGCCATCGGACTCATTGGAGATTAGAACTTAACGCAAAAGTTCTAATTATATTCCCTTGCCCGGTTCCCTACTCTCATTTCTGATGCATGGAGCCCTGGATGACACTGTCCTTTCTATCAAGAATCCTCAGTAGTAGATTGAACATATATCTTTCTGAGGTTTCAGGTTATTCAGAACTCTGATAAAATTACGCTGGGAGATGCTTCCCGTCATATACACTGTTAAAAACTTCCAGATTTCAGATTCAATTTAGAAAACTGAATCATGTTGCAACCACTTTGGAAATCAGTGTGAAAATTTCTCAAAAAATTAAAACAAGAGGTTCCATTTGACTCAACTATTTGTCTTCTTGGTATCTTCCTGAAAGAATCCAAGGAATCATACCACAGTGATATATGCATACCCACATTTATAGAAGCAAATTCTGTAATATCTAACTCTTGGAAACAGCCCACATAACTATCAACCAATGAGTGGATAAAGAACATGCAGTTTTTAAAATATAATGAAGTACTACTCTGTCATAAAAAGAATGAGCTACAGACATTTGTGCATATATGAGCATACTCTTAAGTGAAATAAATCAGAAACATATGCTTGTGTGCTGTGTTGTGTCTCCAGTGTGAGAAACTGTACATGGAAATCAAGACTAAAATTGGGGAGACTGGGTCATTACTGTACAAAAGTTGTAGATTTCTTCTTAATCTAGGCAAGGAGGAGAGTCATTCCTATGTCTGGGATTCACTGAATCTTTGAGACTCTGCCTACTGGGACAGATGTTTTTGGAATGGTATGTCTTAAGTCATGGGCAAGAATTCACATAAATGGCTAGAAGGGGGTTATATTTAAGAATGGAAATATTAGTGGTCCCAGCATATGGTTATCTACCCAAAGGTCTGAATTTTAGCCTTTTTTTTTTTAACATCCACTTAATATGTCAGTCTAAACTCTTTTACCCAACTGAACTCTTGACTTTCATGCCCTGGAAAAATATCCCATGGGACTGAGGCCTCCTTGACTGTCTATCAATCTTCCTTTGAATCTATGTAGATTTCTGCTATGTCTACCTTATGTAAAATATAGTGAAAATTCATGGTACATATTTCCTGTAATGTGTCAGAAAAATAGAAAATCATGGAGTTAGAAAGGCTTGGCTAGGCATCAGGATGCTTGTGTTTGGTAGTTTTCTAAACCTAACCAGAAAAATAAGGGCCGAAAGTCAGTTTCTATGGACAGGTGTTTTACTGTGTAATGAAGTCAAAGTCAATATCCACAGGGGGAAAAAAAAAAAAAAAAGGTGGAGTAAGTCAGAGGAAAAAGTTGAATTTCAGTGAGATCTCAGCAAAGACCTCAGCCAATTTCATGGGGCTGATCTAGGGATGGGATGTTTCTGCAGATTATTTCTAAGGATAAGAGAAGAACAGAACTTTGTACCATTTATTGAATAGATGCTGCCTTTGAGAAGAAGGAAGCACATTGGACACACTGTATTTAGTTAAGTAGATTTTGGGGGAAGGGATTGCCCCTTAAAACTTGGGGAAATGAGTGCTTTAATAAGAAAGAATAACTTGAGTAGTTCATCACAGTCTATTACTCAAGCAGCTCCTATAAAACTGGTTGATATAAATTCTTTTTCTTTTTTGAGACAGGGTCTCACTTTGTAGTTCAGGCTGGCCCTGAGCTCAGTCTCAAACTCACATCACAGCAATCCTCCTGCCTCTGCCTCCCGAGTGCTGGGATTACAGGCATGAGCCACCACTCCTGGCACTGTGGTATGTGGTGCTGATTACTGCTGGGTGTGAGTCTCCATGCCCAGTATTGTATGTGGTGACCGGGATCGAACCAGGGTCTTTGCGCTTGCAAGACAGGCGCCGGAACCACTGAGCTAAATCCCCAGCTCAGGTTGATATAAATTCTGAGAGCAGCTCCTCTGAGATTCTGAGTAAGTCCTTTGCTCTTTCAGTTGATTACACAATTCCCATTTGTATCTACTGCTTCCATCTTCCACTGTTTATACTAGCTTTTCCTAGTCCTTGCCTTGCATCTCTGTTTTGTAAGCAGATAAACTCATAGGATGACTCAGATCTGTACCACTGAGAAGTCTGAGCACTGGCCCACCATACTCTTTAAGGCTATTGTTGATGTATTTATCCACTTACCATCAAAATTGCACCAAGATGGGAGCATAGCTAAACTTGAATTGAAATTCATGAGTTTCTGGAACTCAAAGTGTACAACTCAGAGAGTGCTAATCTCCAGGTTACCTAATCGTCATGTGACTATCATGCTTTTGTGTTTGATCACTGGAACCATGGCCTAAATCTCACAGTGAATATGGAGGAAATTTTCCTCGTGCTTTCCTGAAAGGCAAGAAGAAAGAAATTAAACTGAAACTTAACAGCTCATTTTTCTCTTATTTTAAGGTTTATCCTCAATTCAAAGTACAGTGGACCCTCAAGTTTCAACCAGCCTGACACATGAACTACCTGCATTAATTAGATTAATGAAAAATTCATCTGCCTCTTGTTATCTATACTGTGTAATCAGATAAACTTCCAGATATCAGGTGTACTTACAACTAACTTCAGTTACAACCAGCCATCAAGAATAAACAGAGTTCACAAGTCAAGGTTGCACTGTATTTAAGCAATGTCCAATATACTGGAGTTTTGTCAGAGCCACGCTCATTTGGAGGCAGGAAATGCCTAATTCCACCCAGCTCTAATCATCTACAGTGGACAAGGAAAATAACCAACTCCTGTCCACTACAGCTGTCTTGTGACACTAGGAATAGGAAAGATACTGAGGAACACTCATACACTTGACAATCTTGAGGTACAGTTTCACAAAAAAACTGGCAATTAATTCATAGTATTTTTGAATGCTTTTCTTCTACCATATCATAGTGAATTACTAGTGACCTATTTCACAACAATTATTTATACATTGTACATAATATCTGGATAGCAGCAAAAAATTATAAAGCCTACTAATGGCAAACAACACATTTCAAAAGATAAAGCATTGAAATATACTCACACATGAAAGAGTCAGAATTGTCAAACAAAGAACTCAAAACAATTGCCATTACTGTGCTAAAGTCTCTTTTAGATAAAGTAGAAAATGAATCAACTAGATAACATTAAGTACAAAGATGTAAATTTATGCACTGAAAAGAAATGGTAAAGATAAAAAATATTGTAATAGAAATGATGGAACTGTTAGCAGTCTGAACAAGACTGAAGAAAGAATCTTTGAGGTTGAGGATGTGATGAAATAAATCATTAAAACTAAAAAGTAAAGAGGAAAATGATTAGGATAAAAAAAGCAGAAAAGACTATGTGAGAACCGAGAAACAGTTACAAAAGGTGGAAGAATGCGTCATGGGGCCACCAGAGGGAGAAAAAAGGAGAAGAAAAGGGAAATATTTGAAATAAAAGTGTCTGGGATTTCCCCCCAAATTAATGTCAGATAGCAAACCATAGACCCAGAAACTGCATAAAATACTGAGGGGAGAATTCTCCTCGAAACAAACAAAACACAAACTGCAAATAATAATATCCTAAATTGTATGTAGGCCTATCACAGTCAAATTGCGGAAAGCAAAAATAAAAAAGTCCTGAAAGAAACCAGAGGGGATGCAAATGAGTTCTAGAATACACAGTGGATATTATGAAATTGAAAATATTTAAAAGGAAATGGGGTGTAGGGGTAAATTATGAGGGGAAAAACAATGTGATGGTAATGAAAAAACCAAAAAGCTTATGTATAGAGGGGGCAGGGGGTTGTAGAATTGGAAGGGGGAATGAGAAAAAACAAGAATTAAATAGTGTCATATCATATATGGGTACAAGTTCTCAATGCTGAAAGTGACCATGATGCGTATATATAATGTACCAATAAAGATTTAAATTTTAAAAAAGAAAAGAAACTAGCAGAGAGCATGTGATCCACAAAAGAGCAAAGATAAGAGTCTATCTGATTTCCCTTCAGAAAGGATGCTTGCAAGAAAAAAGTGAACGAAAATATATAAACTACTGAGCTGAAAAAAATACACCAACCTGGAGTTATATATCTACAGAACTTATCTTACAGATATGAAGGAGAAATAGACTTTCATAGAACAACAACATAAAAATGAGGAAATTTGTTGCTAGTAAGCTTACCTTGAAAGAAATATTAAAAGAAGTTCTTTAGAGAGAAGAAAAAATGATATTAATCAGAAACTTGGATCTATATAAGAATGGCAGTTAATCAGAGAAGAGTAAGGGAAAGTAAAATATGCTTTTTTAAAGAAGTGCTTTGAGTCAGCATCTTCCTATGGTCCAGCTGAAAGCAGCCCTCCTGCCCCACCCTCCAAGTACTCGGTTCACAGGTGTGGGCCACCCCGCCAAGTTTCTTAGTTGATCTAAACCATATTCATTTGCTCACAATAATAACAGATTTAGTTCTGTATACATATGTATGCTTCTAATCACTTATAAATAGGTGGAATTAATGACAGCAGTGACCTAAGATGCAGGGGAAAGGAACTCATTATTTTTTCATTAGACATTATTAAGGAATATAATATCACTTTAAAGGAAATTTAACTTGTTTTAAATGTGTATTGCAAGTCTAGGGCAACACTGAAAAGTTTCAAAAAATATAACAGGTAGGCCTAGTTGATATAGAATAAGAATTAATATCAAATGCTCAATTAAAACTATAGAGGGCAGAAAAAATGTGAAAGACCAAAAAAGACCAGTAAATACATTATCTCAACTATATCAATAAGTGTTCTGAATATCATTGATCTAAATATGTGCACCAATGAAAAAGCAGAGATTTTCAGAATGAATCAAAAACAAGATTCAAATTATCTATTTATCTAGCTATCCATCTAGATTGGAAACAAATGGATGTAGCAAAATATAACATGTCAACATTAAAAACAAAAAAATGAAAGAATAACTATTAATTTCAGAATATATATTAAAGCAAAGGAAGTTATCAGAGACATGTAATGGACATTACATAATAATAAATGGGGCCAGGGATTTAGCTCAGTGATCATCTGCCTGGCATGTGCAAAGTCCTGAGTTTGATCCCCGGTAACCACATACTATGCCAGGCAGCACCACATGCCATGGTGTTGGGCATGGTTGCTCATGCCTGTAATCTCAGCACTCAGGAGGCAGAGGCAGGAGGGTTGCTGTGAGTTCAAGGTTTGCCTGGGCTACATCATCAGCTCAGGGCCGGCCTGAAGTTCAAAGCGAGACCCTGTCTCAAAACCAAAATAAGACAAAACAAAACCAGACAATAAGTGGATCAGCTCTTTGAGAAGATTTAGTGATGCTTCTTGTGTGTGCACTGACAACAGAATGTTAAAATACATGAAATATCTTGTTTCACACATGTGGAATTCCATGGACATCAAAAGGATAATAAAGAAATACTGTGAGCAGCTCTCCGTCCACAAATTTGATAACCAGCCTAGAAGAATATGACCAAGTCTGTAAAAGATGAAACTCATACAAAAAGAAATGAGCAACTTGAAGAGGCCTATATTTATTAAATAAATTAAGTCCATGCTTGATAACTTTCGAAAACAAAGAGCTCTAGCCCTAGGTGAGTTCACTGTTGAATTCTACAGTGTATAAAAAGAAATTACACTAATTCTTACAAACTCTTCCAGACGGCACTTACAGATAAGCTACTTCCTAACATTTTATGAATCCAGTATTACACTGATGCTAAAACTAGATAAAAACTTTACAAGAAAATTGGAGCCATACCTTTCATGAATATACATGAAAGATTCTTAACAAAATATCATCAAAACTGAATTTACTAGTATACAAAAACTGTACAGTAAAACCAAGTGGAATTTATTTCAGGTATATAAAACTACCTAAACATTCAAAACATTATCCCAGTATTTTGAGGCAAGGAAATCTCAAGTTTGGACCTAGCCTAGTAATCTTAGTGACTTAGCAAGACTGTATGTTAAAAAAAATTAAAAAGGGGTAGGGATGGAGCTTAAAGTGAGGGCCTAGTACTACACACACACACACACACTGTTAAACAAGAAAAATCGCATGGTCATATCAAGTATAGAAAAAGAATTTGATAAAAATTTAACACCCCTTCATGATAAAAATTTTTGTCAACTTGGAATAGAGGGAAACTTGCTCAGCTTGGTAAAGGATATCTGTACAAGACCTACACATAATATGACATCAAATAGTGAGAAACTAGAGCCTTTTCCATTAACCTGAAGAGTGAGGTGAGGAGGTCCCCACGTATGACTCCTTTCAAGATTGAATGAGGAATTCTAGCTGATGTAATAAAGTGAGAAGTAACAATAAAATTTATACTAATTTAGATGGAAGTTAGAAAACTGTCTTTGTTCTCAGATAACATGATAATCTGTGAAGAAAACCTGAAAAGAATTGACCCAAAATAAAATAAAAACACAAAAGCTTCCTTGGAAAGGTAAGATATTACAGCAGCATATTTCCCTGGTGATTATGAAATTTACCTAACTGTTTGGGAGGTCAGCTGCTCCCTAAAACTGGAGGCTTTGGTTTAGATGGTCAAGCTCGAGCCTTCTTAATTCCTTCTCAACAATAAGGATTCTAGGATAACTTCTATTTCAGAAAGTTTGAAGACTCTACAGACCAACAGCTATAGGACAAAAAGATTTACTACTTTTGGTCCTTTTCTTTAAAATATGAATGTATTTTGAGGAACTGCATCATTTATGACCTCACTAAAATAGTAAAAGACTAGGCTAAGACCAATTCCAGGATGTTAATATTTTTATCTCTTCAGATATAACTTGAAAGATTAAGCACTCTACACTTATAGGATATTTATTTATTTATTTATTGAGACAGGGTCTCATTTTGTAGTTTGGTCTGGCCTGAACGAACTATGTGACTCAAACTAGCTTTGAACTCGAGGCAATCCTCCTGCTTCTGTCTCTCGAGTGCTGTGATTATAGGCATGAACCACCACGCCGAGCATTGTGGCATGTGGTACCGGGAATCGAACTCAGGACCTTGTGCTTGCCAGGCAGATGCCAGAACCACTGAGCTAAATCCCCAACCCACTTGTTAGAATTATTATAGCTTTAGATTAAAACTTTATTTTTTCATTTCATCACTGATGTTAACTTTCAATCTAACTTTGGTAAATTGAGTCATATTACTTCTTTGTGTATCAGTCTTCTTATTTATGAAATAAGAGGCCAATTCGAGTACGTTTAAAGTTCCCTAATACTGATTGTATGCTTCTGTGACTCATATCAAAACTATTTTTTCTTCAGTGATATTATCATTCAATATTTTGAAATCAAATATTTCTTAAAGTACCACTAAAGGATTGTATCAGGGTCTATAACTTTCCAAATGGTAAATAAAAACATGAGCTCTATAATGAGATATATTATTTTAAAACTCAAGTCAACACGAAAATATAATTAGAAAATAAACTATTTTCCAGTTGTTGACTAGCACTCATTGCTAAACGAGTAAACTATGGGAGAAGATGTATTACTCACTTTAATAAGAAAAGTCACCTGGTCTTTGTTTAGCACAGTGTAGCATGGGTCCTTAGCATTCTCAGTACTTTGTATCACATACAAAAATAAGGCAAAGATAATTATTTTGAAATATTTCTTTGTACGAGCTCCTTTGAACTTTGAAGTTGAGATTTTGCTTTGAAGTTGGCAATGTTCAAGCCATCAGTTACAAGTGAAAAAAAGGAACCTATTATGTAACATTATAAGAAGCTATTTCTCACCTTGTATTATTTGCCAGGGATTTAGCTATGTCTGTGATTGACCTGCAACACCTAAGAGTATTTTCAGTGAGATTTGAATATAATGTAAAATGTAACAATATGTTTTACATTTTATCTGCTACATATGTAAAATACATATTCATTTACATACAACCATTTTTTTTTCTTTTTTAAAGAAAGATAGTGTTTAAAGGAGGTTCAGCTGGGATTTAAAAGACATTGTAGCTTAGGTACTGTTAGCTGTTACCACCATTTTCCTGAAAAATTTTCCTAATACCTGGAAAGTTACACTCATTATGGTGGATAATTTTCCTAATATCTAAAGGGTTATACTCTTTATGTAATAAGAGGGTTGATAGTGGTTCTTAATTTCTGTTTGGGTTATAGAACATTTTATGAGTCTGATGAAAGCTATAGGTACTCTGCCCAGGGAAACTAATGGATGCAAATTTAGATAAATTTTATATGTCTCATGTATAGTTAGCCACAAGTTATCTGTATTAATTCAGACTTTCCCTTTGAATTTCTACAGAATGTATAAGGTTTATTTCATCTTGACTCTAAATCTTAGGTTTATCATCTTGTAGAACAATTTTGTAGCTATAGCATAATGCAGAGCCTGCCTGAAGACAATCTTATATGAGTCCTGCATATCTTAAGAAAAGGTGAAGAAAACAGAACACGACCCAAATGTTGCTAAGAAGACAGAAAACCTGGCCTGACAGAAGATCTCACAAAATAGACTCAGGGACTTTAAATGACTATCCGATTTTTTGATCAATGATATGGCATAAAATCTACAACAATTTGTCCACGGCTACATGGTCTCTAAAGAAGCAGGAATTTTAAATCTTTCACAACCAAATTCCAAAGTCCAGGTTTACTGTGTCATAACCTGTAGGCCATAATTTAAAACTTCTTGGAGTAAAGAAAAATTAAAAGAGATGTGCAAGATGAAGAAAACTTGCCCTGTGGGTTTGGTCACAGAGACTAGGGATGTTTCAGCAAAGAAAGAGAATGGTAGGAGGTCTTCAAATATACCATGGTCACAGTAGAGTCACGGGAGCCATCTTGATGTGGATTCTGGAGGTCAGAACTAGCCAGTGACTAAATTTAATGCATTGAGGAAGGACTCTCAGAAAATGCGTAGTGCAGGTACATGAGACAGAGTGCTTCATAAAGGCAAATAGGGGAACAGCAGTACCTAAAGCAGGCTGTAGGAGTGCTTGTCTTTTGGGGAGATCATAGAAGGAGTCCACTTTGTGGTAGCTGTGAACAGAGCAGTGGTTGGTGAGAGTGACCTAGATTAGATTTAATTTTTTTTTAAAATAAAAAGAGACCTATAGTTTTATACAGGGAGGACAGAGGGGAGCAGTTCTCTGGAGAAGTGGTACTGGAAAAAAAATATGGTCTGCTCTGAACATATAAGGACACAAAGAAAGGGGTGTCCTCTTTGGTTATTGATTCCAGATTGGAATGAGGTAAAGATGAGACTTGACAATTGGTGCTTATGTAAGGAAACACTGATTTGAAAAGTGCTGTAGCACAGAGAGCTGGGAAAATTCAACTTTGCTGTAAGTGAAATGAGCAGAAATAGTAACAATAGTGCCATGTGTAATGTACACCTGTTTTAATCTTCTTGACGATACTACACAGGAGGTCTAATGTCACCCCCTGCTCACTTCACAAATGAGAAGACAGAGATGTCAAAGCTACAGAAAGAATGATATTGCTGCAACTTTAACTCTGCAGTCTGACTTCCAATCTATCAGTTAAACTGATTCCGTACACTGAGAGGCCCAGAGGGCCACGCACTTTGTCTCGGGTTTATGGACCATACAGAATACAAACTTATTAACTTTTGGTAGAAGATTATTTAAGAATCACCAAATGAATACTCTGACAGCACTACTACTGTAACAAACTAGAAACTAGTTTAGACCCTTCATATTCAGTAGTGAACCAA
>PVIR01024468.1:0-25952 GCA_004026965.1 Petromus typicus | reverse complement strand
GTTAGGGTTAGGGTTAGGGTCAGTGTCCGGGTGAGGGTCAGAGTTATGGTTAGGGTTTGGTTAGGGTCAGGGTAAGGGTCATGGTCAGGGTCAGGTTTAGGGTTGGTTAGACCTAGTGTCAGGGTCAGGGTTAGTGTTAGCATCAAATTTAGGGTGAGGGTAGGGTTAGGGTGAGGATTAGTGTGAAAATGAGGGTTAGGTTGAGGGTTAGGTTGAAGATGAGGGTGAGAGTGAGGGTTAGGGTTAGGGTTAGGGTGAAGGTGCAGGTTAATGTGAGGGTGAGTTTGAGGGTGAGGGTATAGTGAGGATGAGGGTGAGGATTAGGGTGAGGGACAGGGTTAGTGTAAGGGTGAGGGTTAGAGTTAGGGTGAGCATTAGGCTTAGGGTGAGGGTTAGTGTTAGGGGTTAGGATTAAGGGTAGGGTTAGTTTTAGGGTTAGGGGTTAAGGGTTATGTTTAGGGTTAGGGTGAGGATTAGAGGGTTAGGGTAGGGTTAGGCTTAGGTGTTTAGAGTTAGGGTAGATTTAGGGAGAGGGTTAGGGTTAGGGTTAGGGTTAGAGGGTTAGTGTCAGAGTCATGGTCATTGTTAATGTTATGATTAGGTTTAGCATTAGTGTCAGGGTCATGGTTAGGTTTATGTTGAGGGTTATTCTTGGATTGGTAAGGGTTATATGTAGGCTTAGAGTTAGGTTTAGAATGGTTAGGGTTACGGTTAGTGTTAGGGTTAGGTTTAGGATTAGAGTGTTAGGGTTAGGTGCTAGGTTTAGGGTTAGGGTTAGATCTTCGGGTTATGGGGAGGGAGAGGGTGAAGATAGGGGTGGAGGTTGTTGTGGGGATTGGGTTTTTTGGTCAGGGTCCGGGTTACTCTTAGGTTTAGGTTTAGGCTTAGCCTTAGGGTTAGGCCCATGGTTAGGGTTAGGTGTTAGGGTTAGGTTTAGGATTAAGGTTAGGGTTAGGGGTTAGGGTTAGTGTTAAAGTTAGAGTCAGGGTCTGGGGCAAAGTCAGGGTCTGGGTCAGGGTCCGTTTTAGGGTTATGGTTACTGTTTGAGTTAGGCTTAGGTTTAGGTTTAGTGTTAGTTTTAGGGTTATGGATAAGGTTAGGTTTAGTGTTAGGCTTAGGATTAGGCTCTGTGTCAGGGTTATGGTCAGGTTCAGGGTCCAGGTCAGGGTTTTGGTTAGGGTTAGATGGTTAGAGTCAGGGTCTGGTTCAGGGATAGGGGAGAGTCATGATCAGAGTTAGTTTTAGTGTTAAGGTCAGTGTTAGGGTCAGGGTAAGGGTCAGGGTCAAGGTCAAATTCGAGGTCTGGATTAGGGTTTGCTTTAGGTTTAGGGTAAGTTGGTTATGTTTAGGGTTAGAATTAGAGTTTAAGAGTATGGTGAGGGTGAGGCTGAGGGTGAGGGTTGGGGTGGTGGTTCGGTTGGGTGTGGGGGTTGTGGTTAGGGTTAAGCTTAGGATTAGGTTTAGGGTTAGGGTCTGGCTTAGGGTCATGATCAGGGTCCAAGTCCGGGTCCAGGTCTGGGTTAAGTTCAGGTTCAGTGCCCAGGTCAGGTTCAGAGTTTGGGTCAGTGTCAGGGTTAATGTTAAGGTTAGGGGGTTAGGGTTATTGTTAGGTTTAGGGATAGAGTTTAGGGTTATGGTGAGGGTGAGGGTGGAGCTGGACGTGGGGGTGCAGGTGGGGGTTGTGTTTAGGGTCAGGGTCAGTGACAGTGTCAGGGTCAGGGTTAGGCTTAAGGTTAGGGTTAGAATTGTTTAAGTTTAGGGTTAGGCTTAAGGTTTACCTTAGGTTTAGGATTAGGTTTAGGTTTAGGGTTGGGGTTAGGTTCAGTGTCAGGGTCCAGCTCAGGGTCAGGTTCATTTCCAGGGTCAGGTCAGAGTCAGGGTTCGGGTTAGGCTTAGGGTTAGGATTGATTTAGGGTTTTTTTTTTTTTAGGTTTTTTGAGACAAGGTCTCGCTTAGTGGTTCAGGCTGGCCCTGAGCTCAGCCTCCAACTCACATCACAGCAATCCTCCTGCCTCTGCCTCCCGAGTGCTGGGATTACAGGCGTGAGGCACCACGCCCGGCACTGTGGTATGTGGTACTGGATGCTACTGGGTGTGAGTCTCCATGCCCAGTATGGTATGTGGTTACCGGGGAATCGAACCTGGCTGGGTCCTTGCGATTGCAAGACAGGTGCTGGAACCACTGAACTAACTCCCCAGCCCAGGATTAGTTTAGGTTTAGGATTAAGGTTAGGTTTAATATTAGGTTTAGGCTTATGATTAGGGTTAGGGTTAGGCTTAGGGTCTGAGTCAGGGTCCGGGTCTGGGTCAGGGTCAGGGTCAGGTTCAGGGTCAAGGTCAAGGTCTAGGTAGTTTCAAGGTTAGGGTCTGGCTTAGGGTTAGGGTATGTGGGTTAGTGTTAAGCTTTTGGTTAGGCTAATTTTAGGCTTAGGGTAGGGTTAGGCTAGGGTTTGTATTAGGATTAGGCTTAGGTTTAGGATTAGGGTTAGATTTAGGATTAGAGTTATGGTTAGTGTCAGGCTTAGGGTCATGGTCAGGATCCGGGTCCGGTCAGGGTCAAGTTCAGGTTCAGTGTCAAGATCAGGGTCAGGGTCAGGATCAGGTTTAGGCTTATCTTTTGGGTTAGGGTTTGGCTTATGGTTACTGTTAGGGTTTGGCTTAGTCTTAGGGTTAGGTTTAGGATTAAGGTTAAGCTTAGTATCAGGGTCTGGTCCAGGGTTTTGGTCAAGGTCAGTTTCAGGTTCAGGGTCAGGTTCAGGGTCTGTTTCAGTGTCAGGGTAGGGTCAAGGTTAGGGTTAGGGGTTAGGATTAAGGTTAGTTTTAGGGTTAGATTTTCGGATTATGGGAGGGAGAGGGTGAGGGTGGGAGTGCTGTGGGCATTGGGTTTAGGGTTAGGGTCTGGGTTACTCTTAGGCTTAGGATTATGTTTAGGCTCATGGTTAGGGTTAGGGTTATGGTTATGGTTAAGGTTAGGGTTAGGTTTAGGGTTAGGATTAGAGTTAAGGTTTAGTGTTAGGATTATGATTATGATTAGGTTTAGGGTTTAAGGGTTAGTCTTAGGCTTATGGGTTAAGGTTCTGGTTAGGGTTAGGGGTTATAGTTAGGTTTAGGGTTATGTTTAGGGTTAGGGTTTAGTGGTTAGGGTTAGTGTTGAAGTTCGAGTCAGTGTTAAAGTCAAGGTCTGGGTCAGGGTCAGTGTTAGGGTTATGGTTACTGTTTGGTTTAGGCTTTGGTTTAGGGTTAGTGTTAGGTTTTGGGTTATGGATAAATTTAGGGTTAGGGTTAGGCTTAGGGTTAGTTTTGGGCTTTGGATTAGGGTTAGAGTTATGGTCAGGGTCAGTGTCAGGGTCGGAGTTAGGATTACCAGGTTAGGGTAGGGTTAGGGTTAGGTGTTCGGGATAGGGTTAGCGTAGGTTTTTGGGTAAGTGTAAGTGTGAGGGTGAGGGTGAGTTTTTAGGTTGAGAATGAGAGTGTGGGTTAGGGTTCAGGTTAGGGGTAGAGTTAGGGTTAGGGTTTGGGCTAGAGGGTTAGGGTTAGAGTCATGATCAGGGTTAGTGTTTGGCTCAGGGTTACAGTAAGGGTTAGGTTTAGGGTCAGGGTCCAAATTAGGTTTAGGGTTATGGTTAGGGTCACGGTTAGGTTTAGGTTTAGGGTTAGGTTTTGGGGTTAGGTTTAGGTTTAGGGTTACATTTTCTCTTTATGTTTGGGGTGGTGCTTGGGTTGGGTTTGGGGGTTGTGGTTAAGATTAGGCTTACGATTAGGTTTAGGGTTAGGGTCAGGCTTATGGTCACAGGCAGGATCCAAGTCTGGGTCTGGGTCCCGGTCAAGTTCAGGTTCAGTGCCCAGGTCAGGTTCAAAGTTTGGGTCAGGATCAGGGTTAGGGGGTTAGGGTTAGGGTTCGGGTTAGGGCTAATGTTAGGGTTAGAGGTTTAGGGTTATTGTTAGGTTTAGGGGTAGAGTTTAGGGTTATGGTGAGTGTGAGGGTGAGGGTGGAGCTGGACTTGGGGGTGCAGGTGGGGGTTGTGTTTAGGGTCAGGGTCAGTGACAGTGTCAGGGTCCGGGTTAGGCTTAGGGTTAGGGTTAGGCTTAGGTTTAGGTTTGTGGTTAGGCTTAGGGTTAAGCTTAGGTTTAGGTTTAGGGTAAGGGTTAGGTTCAGTGTCAGCGTCTGGCTCAGGGTCAGGTTCATTTTCAGGGTCGAGTCAGAGTCAGGGTTAGAGTTAGGCTTAGGGTTAGGATTGGTTTAGGTTTAGGGTAAAGGTTAGGTTTTTATTAGGTTTAGGCTTATGATTAGTGTTAGGGTTAAGCTTAAGGCCAGAGTCAGGATCCGTGTTTGGGTCTGGGTCAGATTCAGGTTCAGGATCAAGGTCTAGGTAATTTCAAGGTTAGGGTTAGGCTTAGGGTTAGGGTAAGTGGGTTAGTGTTAAGCTTTTGGTTAGGCTAATTTTAGACTTAGGATAGGGTTAGGCTTAGGGTTTGTATTAGGATTAGGCTTAGGTTTAGGATTAGGGTTAGATTTAGGATTAGAGTTATGGTTAAAGTTGGTCAAAGTTTAGTGTTAAGCTTTTGGTTAGGCTAATTTTAGACTTAGGGTAGGGTTAGGCTTAGGGTTTGTATTAGGATTAGGCTTAGGTTTAGGATTAGGGTTAGATTTAGGATTAGAGTTATGGTTAGTGTCAGGCTTAGGGTCATGGTCAGGGTCTGGGTCCGGTCAGGGTCAAGTTCAGGTTCAGTGTCAAGATCAGGGTCAGGGTCAGGATTAGGTTTAGGTTTATCTTTTGGGTTAGGGTTTGGCTTAGTTTTAGGGTTCAGTTTAGGATTAAGGTTAAGCTTAGTATCAGGGTCAGGGCCAGGGTTCTAGTCAACCTGTCAGTTTCAGGTTCAGGGTCAGGGTAGGGTCAGGGTTAGGGTTAGGGTTAGGGGTTAGGATTAGGGATAGGTTTAGTGTTGGTATTTCAGGTTATGGGGATGGAGAGTTTGAGTGCGGTTGGGGTTTCGGGTGGGGATTGTGTTTAGAGTCAGGGTCATTGTTACTCTTAGGTTTAGGGTTAGGCTTAGGCTTAGGGTCAAGGTTAGGCTCATGGTTAGGATTAGGGTTAGGGTTAGGCTTAGGGTGAGGATTAATGTTATGTTTTGGTTAGAGTTGGGATTAGAGTTAGGGTTTAGTGTTAGGGTTAGGGTTAGGGTTTAGGGCTTAGTCTTAGGCTTACGGGTTAAGGTTAGGGTTAGGGGTTAGGGTTAAGTTTAGGGTTAAGGTTAGGGTTAGGGGTTTGGGTTAAGGTTAAGGTTAGGGGTTAGGGTTAGGGTTAAGGTTAGAGTCCGGGTCATGGTCAAAGTTAAGTTCAGGGTCAGGGTCAGTTTTAGGGTTAGGGTTACTCTTCTGGTTAGTGTTAGATTTAGGATTAGGATTAATGTCAGGGTTAGGGATAATTTTTGGGTTAGTTTTAGGCTTAGGGTTAGGTTTAGGATTAGAGTCAGCAGGTCAAGGTCAGGGTTAGAGGGTCATCTTCTGGCTCAGGGTCAGTGTTAGGGTTAGACGGTTAGGTTAAAATTAGGGTCAGCTTTAGTGTTAGTGTTATGGTTAGGGTCAGGGTTAGGGTTATGGTCAGGGTCAGGGTTAGGGTCAGAGTTATGGTTAGGGTTTGGTTTTGGTCAGTGTCAGGGTCACGGTCAGGGTCAGGTTTAGGGTCAGGTTTAGGGCTTAGGGTTGGTTAGGGTTAGGGTCATGGCCAGGGTACTTTTAGTGTCAAGATTAGGGTGAATTTGAGGGTAGGGTTAGGATGAGGGTTAGTATAAAGGTGAGGGTTAGGGTGATGGTTAGAGTAAAGGTGAGGTTTAGAGTGATTGTTAGGTTAGGATTAGGTTAAGGGTGCCAGTTAAGGTGGGGGTGAGTTTAAGCATGAGGGTGAGGGTGATATTTATCATGAGGGTGAAGGTGAGGTGAAGGTTAGGGTGAGGCATAGCGTGAGGGTTAGGGTAAGGTGAGGGTTAGAGTTAGGGTTAGTTTATGGTGAGGTTTAGGGTTAGGGGTTAGGTTTAGGGTTGGGGTAGGTGTTACTGTTAGTGTTTGGTTTAAGATTAGGGAGCTAGGGTAGTGTTAGTATTAGGTGTTAGGGTTACTGTTTGAATGGGTAGGATTATATTTAGGGTTAGGGTTAGAAGGGTCAGGGTTAGGGTTAGGGGTTAGGGTTAGCATTAGGGTTATACTTATGGTTAGAATCAGCATCAGGTTCAGGGTCAGTGTCAGGATTAGGATTAGGGTTAGAGATTTAGCGTCAGCATCAGGGTAGCATTAGGGTCAGGGTCAGGTTTAGGGTCAGAGTTATGTTTAGGGTTCACTTAGGGTCAGTGTCAAGGTCACAGTCAGGGCCAGGTTTAGGGTCAGGTATAGGGGTTAGAGTTGGTTAGGGTCAGGGTGAGAATGAGCTTTAAGTTTAGGATTAGGGTCAGTTTGAGGGTTAACGTGAGGGTGAGAGTGAGGTTGAGGGTTAGGATGAGGGTGAGTTTGAGGGTGAGGGTGAGGATTAGGGTGAGGGATAGAGTGATGTTTAGGGTAAGGGTGAGGTTTAGGGTTAGGGCGAGGGTAAGGATTAGAGTTAGTATGAGGATTAGGGTGCCAGTGTGAGGGTTAGGGTTGTGAGAGTGAGGGTGATTGTTAGGGTAGGGTGAGGGTGAGGGTTAGGTTTATGGTGACGGTTAGGGCAAGGGTTAGGGTTAGGGGTTAGGTTTAGTGGTAGATGTAGGGTTAAGGTTAGAAGGGTTAGGGTTAGGTTTAGGGTTAGTGGTTAGGGGTTATGTTTAGGTTTATGGTTAGGATTAGGGGGTTAGGGTACGGTTAGGTGTTAGGGTTACAGTTAGGCTTAAAATGGTTACAGTTAGGGTTAGGATTAAGATTGCAAGGGTTATGGTTAGGGGTTAGGTTTAGGTGTTTAGGGTTAGGGTTTGGGTTAGAGTTTAGGGTTATGGTGAGGGCAGCTGAGGGTGAGGTCGAGGGTGAAGGTGTCGGTGATCTGGGTGTTGGGCTTGGGCTTAGGGTTAGTGTTAGGTTTTGAGTTAATGTTAGGGTTATGGTTAGGGTAAGAGTCAGGGTCAGCATCCTGGTCTGAGTCAAGTTTAGGGTCAGGGTCAGGGTCATAGTCAGGGTCAGGGATAGGGTTAGAGTTAAGTTTAGGATTAGGGTTAGGGTTACACTTAGGATGAGTCAGTGTCAGGGTCAGGTTCAGGGTCAGTGTCAGGGTCATGTTTAGGCTTATGGTTAGGACCAGGATTAGAATCAGGATCAGGGTCAGTGTCAGAGTCAGGGTTAGGGTTACGGGTTTGGGGCTATGGTTAGTTTGGTAAGTCTTAGGGGTTAGGTTTAGGGTTAGGATTTAGTGGTTTGGGTTAAGGTTAGGGGTTACTGTTAGGGGTTAGGGGTTAGGGTTAATGTTAGTGTTAGAGTTTTCTGTTAGGGTTAGGGTTTGGTTCAGGGTTAGGGTAAGGGTCAGCATCAGGATTAAGTTCATGGTCAGTGTCAGGGGCAGGTTAGGGTTAGGGTTAGGTTTATGGTTAGGGTTACTGTTCGGTTTAGGGTTAGTGTTAGGGTTAGGGTGCGTGATAGGGCTTGGTTTAGGCTTAGAATTAGGGTCAGGGTCCGGGTTATGGTCAGGTTCGGGATCAGGGATTAGGTTAGGCTTAGGGTTAGGTTTACGGTTGTATGGTTAGGGTTAGAGTTTAGGGTTATGGTGAGGGTGAAACTAAGGGTGAGTTCGAGGGTGAGGGTGACGGTGAGCTGGCTGGGTGTTGGGTTTGGGCTTAGGGTTAGTTTTAGATTTAGTTTTAATGTTAGGGTTATGGTTAGGGTTGGGGTCAGGGTCAGCATCCTGATCAGGGTTAGGTTCAGGATCAAGGTCTTAGTCATGGTCTGGGTCAGGGATAGGGTTAGAATTAGGGTTAAGTTTAGGGTTAGGGTTAGACTTAGGATGAGAGTCAGGGTCAGTTTCAGGGTTAGGGTTAGGTTAGGCTTAGGGTTAGCATTAGATTTGGTTTAGGGTTAGGCTTAGGGTTAGGCTTATTGTTATTGTTAGTCATTATCAGGGTCAGGGTCAGTCCGGATCTGGGTCTGAGTCAGGGTCATGGTCAGGGTCAGGGTTAGGGTCAGGTTTAGGGTTAGGGTTACTGTTAGGGTTATTGTTAGGGTTAGGTTTAGGATTAAGGGTAGAGTTAGGGTTAGGGTGACAGGGTTAAGTTTAGTTTTAGGTTTAGCCTTAGGGATAGGGTTAGGTTCAAGGTCAGTGTCAGGCTCAGGGTTAGTTTTTCGGTTAGGGTTATGCTTAGGGTTAGTGTTAGAGTTAGAGTTATTCTTAAAATAGGGTTATGGTAGGCTTAGAGTAGGGTTAGGGTAAGGTAAAGAGTCAGGCCTAGGTTTAGGGTTAGGGTCAGGGTCAAGGTCAGAGTCAGGTTCAAGGTCCAGTTCAAGTTCAATGTTAGGATCTAGCTTAGGCTTAGCGTCCGTGTTTTAGGGTTAGGTTTAGCTTAGAGTTTAGGATTATGGTGAAGGTGAAGTTGGGGGTGGGGGTCGGGGTGGAGGTTGCAGTGGATGTGGGTTGAGGTTAGGTTAAGGTTAGTGTTTGGGTTAGGGTTAACATTAGGGTTAACCTTAGGCTTAGGGTTAGGGTCGTGGTTGGGTCAGGGTCAGGGTCAGAGTCTGGGTTAAGCTTAGCGTTACGGTTAGGGTTTGGCTTAGGGTCTAGTTTTAGGCTCAGGGATTAAGTTTTAGGTTTAGAATTAGGTTAAGGATTAGGGTTAGGTTTAGGGTTAGTGTTAATGTTAGTGTTACAGTTAGGGTGAGGTTTGGGGGTTAGGGTCAGGGTTAGGGTTAGGGGTTAGGGTTAGGGTTAGGTTTTGGGTTATGCTTAGGGTTATGGTTAGGTTTAGGCTTAGAGTCGAGGTCAAGTCAAGGTCAAGGTCAGGGTCAGGTTTAGGATTAGGGTGAGGCTTAGGGTTACATTTAGTGTTAGGGTTAGGATTAATGTTAAGCTTAGGATCAGTGTCAGGATCAGAGTCCAGGTCATGGTCAGGTTCAGGTTCAGTGTAAGAGTCAGGCTCAGTTTCAGGGTCAGGTTTAGGGTCATGTTTAGGATTAGGCTTAGGGTCAGGGTCAAGGTCTGGGTCCAGGTCAGGGTCAGTGTTAGGTTTCGGCTTAGGTCAAGTGTTACTGTTAGGCTTAGGGTTAAGGTTAGGATTAGGGTTAGTATTAGTGTTAGTGTTTCGGTTAAGATTAGTGTTAGGTTCAAGTTCAGGTTCAGGGTCAGGGTTAGGGTTAAGGTTCAGGTGTTAGGGTTAATGTTAGGTTTAGAGTTAGAATTTAGGGTTATGGCAAGAGTGAGAGTGATGGTGAGGGTGTGGTTCGGGGTGTAGGTGTGGGTTGGGTTTAGGGTCAGGGTCAGGTTTGGTTTTAGGGTCAGTTTTAGGCTCAATGTTAGGCTTAGGTTTAGGCGTAGGCTTTGGTTTACGTTTAGGTTTAGGGTGAGGCTTAGGGTTCAGTTTAGGGTTAGGTTTTAGGCTTAGGGTCAGGTTCAGTGTCAGGGTCTGGGTCTGGGTCCGGGTTCGGGTTCGGTTTCGGGTCCGGGTCAGGGTCCTGGTTAGGGTTAGGATTAGGGTTAAGCCTAGGGTTATAGTTAGGGTTAGGTTTAGGCTTACGGTCGTGTTCAGGGTCACGTTCCAGGTCAGGGTCATGGTCAGGATTAAGGTAGGCTTAGGGTTAGGGTTAGGGTGAGGCTTAGGGTTAGGGTTAGTGTTAGGGGTTAGGGTTAGGGTTTGGATTAGGGTTAGGGTTAGTGGTTCAGGGTTAGGGTTAGGGTAATGGTTAGGCATTAGATTTAGATTTATAATTTTGGGTTTAGGGTTAATGTTATGGGTTAGGTTTAGTGTTAGTGTTTTGATCTATGGTTAGGGTTTGAGTTTAGATTAGTGTTAGGGTTTAGAGGTTAGCCTTAGGGCTAGGGTTAGGTTTCGGGTCAGGGTAAGAGTATGTGTCAATGTCAGGGTCAAGGTCATTGTCTGTGTCATGGTCAGCTTTAGGGATGGTATTTCTATTATGGTTAGGATTATAGTTAGGTGTAGGGTTAAGGTTACCTTTAGGTTTAGGGTTCGGGTTAGCCTTACTCTTAGTTTTAGGGTTAAGGTTAGGTTTAGGTTTCTAGTTAGGGTTAGTGTCATCGTCAGGTTCAGGGTTAGGGTCCTGGTCCCAATCTGGGTTAGTGTTTGAGTCAGTGTCAGCGTTTCAGTTAGGGTCAGTTTTAAGGTTAGGTTTACTGTTACGGTTAGTGTTAGGGGTAGGTTTAAGATTAGAGTTAGAGTTAGTGTTAAGGTTACTGTTAGGATTAGAATTAGTTTTAGGTATATGCTTAGGGATATGGTTAGGATCAGGGTCTGTGTCAGGGTCACGGTCAGGTTTTTCGTTAGCATTATGCTTAGGGTTAGTATTAGTGTTTGTTTTAGGGCTAGAATTAGGGTTTAGTGTTAGGATTAGGGTTATGATTAGTGTTAGGATTTAGGAGTTAATGTTATGGTTAGGGGTTAGGGGTAAGGGTTAGGTTTAGGTTTAGGCTTAAGATTAGGTTTAGGGTTTTGGGGTCTGGGTTAGTGTTAAGGTTAGGGTTAGAGTTAGGGTCTAGGATTAGGTTTAGGGTTAAGGTTAGGATTAGGGTATTGGGGTTAGTGGTACTGTTAGTGTTAGATTCAGTGTAGGGTCAAAGTCACAGTCAGTTTCACGGTCAGTTTTAGGGTTATGCTTACTGTTTGGATTAGGGTCAGTTTAGGCTTACATTTAGGGTTAGGTTTAGGTTAGGGATAGGGTTACGGTTAGGCTTAGGCTCAGGGTTAGTGTTAGGGTCATGGTCAGAGTCAAGTTTAGGTTTAGGGTTATTCTTAGAGTTAGGGTTAGGGTTAGGCTTAGGGATATGGTTAGTGTCAGGGTCATGGTCCGATTCTGGGTTAGGTTTAGTCTTAGGGTTGGTTTTAGGGTTAGATTTTTTGTTAGGGTTAGGGTCATCGTCAGGGTGAGGGTGAGGGTCAGGGTTAGGGTTAGGTCCAGTTTAGGTTTAGGCTTAGGGTTGGTTTTAGGGATAGGTTTTTGGTTAGGGTTAAGGTCATCGTCAGGGTGAGGCAGAGGGTCAGGGTTAGGTCAGGTTTAGGTTTAGGGTTATTGTTAGGATTAGTGTTAGTGTTAAGTTTAGGATTAGGGTTAGTATTAGTGTTAGGGTTACTGTTAGGGTCAGGATTAGTGTTATTTTTAGCCTTAGGGATAGGGTTAGGATCAAGGTCCGTGTCAGGGTCAGGGTTAGGGTCTGGTTTCGGGTTAGTGTTAGGCTTAGGGTTACTGATAGAGTTAGGGGTAGTCTTAAATTAGGGTTGTGGTTAGGCATAGGATTTGGTTAGGGTAAGGTAAATGGTTAGGCTTAGTGTTATGGTCAGGTTCAGGATCAAGGTCAGGGTCAAGGGCAAGGTCCGTGTCAGGGTTAGGATTTGGCTTAGGCTTTGTGTAGTGGGTTAGGTTTAGGATTAGAGTTTAGGATTATGGTGAGTGTGAGGATGAGGGTGGGGGTGGGGTTGGAGGTTGGGGTGGCTGTGGGTTGGGGTTAAGTTAGGGTTAGTGTTTGGTTTAGGTTTAATGTTAGGGTGAGGCTTAGGGTTAGGGTTATGGTTATTGTCGGGATCTGTGTCAGGGTCAGGTTCAGCTCCATGGTCAGGTTCAGGGTAAGGTTCAGGGTTAGATTCAGGGTCAGGTTCAGGATCAGGGTAGTGTCAGGGTTAGGGTTAGGGTTAGGGAGTTAGGGTTAGGTTTAGGTTTAGATTTTCGGGTTATGGGGAAGGTGAGGGTGAGGGTGAGGGTGGGGTAAGGGTGAGGACTGGGTTTAGGGTCAGGGTCTCAGTTAGTGTTATGCTTAGGTTTAGGGTTATGCTTAAGCTTAGGGTTAGGGTTTGGCTCATGGTTTGGTTTAGGGTTAGGGTTAGGTTTAGATTAGTGTTAGATTTAGGGTTGTGGTTAGGATTAGAGTTAGGGTTTAGTGTTAGGATTAGGGTTATGATTAGGGTTAGGGTTTGGGGGTTAGTCTAGGCTTACAGGTTAATGTTAGGGTTAGGGGTAAGGGTTAGGTTTAGGTTTAGGCTTAAGATTAGGTTTAGGGTTTTGGGGTCTGGGTTAGTGTTAAGGTTAGAGTCAGGGTCGGGGTTTGTTTCAGGGTCAGGTTTAGGGTTAGGCTTAGGCTTAGGGTTACTGTTAGTGTTTTGCTTAGTTTTAGGGTTACATTTAGGATCAAGGTTAAACTTAGTATTAGTGTCAGGGCCAGGATTTATGTCAAGGTCAGTTTCACATTCAGGGTCAAGTTCAGGGTAAGGGTCAGGGTCAGGTTCAGGGTTAGTTTCACGGTCAAAGTAGGGTCAGGATTAGGGTTAGGGATTAGAGTTAGCTTTAGGGTTAGATTTTCAGGTTATGGGGAGGCTGAATGTGAGGTTGGGGGTGGGGGTTGGGTTGGGGATTTGGTTTAGGGTCAGGGTCAGGGTTACGCTTAGGTTAGGCTTACGGTTAGGCTTAGGATTAGGTTTAGGCTTAGGGTTAGTATTAGTGTTAGGGTTGGGGGTTAAGGTTATGGTTAGGGGTTAGGAGTTAGGGTTATTGTTAGGGTTAGAGTCAGGGTCAAGGTCAAAGTCACGGTCAGGGTCATGGTCAGTTTTAGGGTTATGGTTACTGTTCAGGTTAGGTTAGGCTTAGGTTTAGGGTTAGGTTTAGGTTTAGGGATAGGTTTAGGGTTAGGCTTAGGCTTAGGGTTAGTGTTAGGGTCACAGTCAGGGTCAGGTCCAGTTTTAAGGTTAGTCTTAGGGTTAGGGTTAGGTTTAGGCTTAGGGATAGGGTTAGGCTCATGTTCAGGGTCAGATTTAGGGTTAAGTTTATGCTTAGGATTGGTTTTACGGATAGGTTTAGTATTAGGGTAAGGGTTAAGGTAAAGGTTAGTGTTGTGCTTTGGGTTATGGAGAGGGTCTGGGTCAAGTTCGAATTCAGGGTCTGTGTTAGGGTTTGTTTTTGGGTTTGGGTATGTTGGTTATGGTTAGGGTTACGTTTAAAGTTTAGGGCCATGGAAAGGGTGATGGTGAGTGTAGGGTTGGAGGTTTTGGTGGGTGTAAGGGCTGTGGTTATAGTTAGGGTTTGTGTTAGCGTTAATGATAGGGTTAGGCTTTAGGTTAGTGTTAGGAGTTGGTTCAGGTTCAGGGTCTGAGTCAGGGTCAGCATAGGATTAGTCTTAGATTTAGCGTAGGTTTAGGCTTAGGGTTAGTATTAGGGTTAAGTTTGGGTTTATGGTTAGGATTAGGGTTAGTGTCTGGGTCAGGGTCAGGTTCAAGCTCAAGATCAGGATCAAGGTCAGGGTCAGGTTTAGGTTTAGGCTTAGGCTTAGGGTTAGGCTTAGGGTTACTGTTAAGGTTTGGCTTAGTGTGAGGTTTAGGGTTACGGTTACAGTTAAGCTTAGTGTTAGTGTCAGGGTCAGAGTTCAGGTCTAGGTCAGTTTCAGGTTCAGAATCAGGTTCAGGGTAAAGGTCAAAGTCAGGTTCAGGGTCATGGTATGGTCAGGGTTAAGGTTAGGGTTAGGGTTAGGGTTAGGTTTAGATTTAGATTTTTGGGCTATGGGGAGGGTGAGGGTGTGGGTGGGGATGAGATAGGGTTGGAGATTGGGTTTAGTGTCAGAGTTAGGGTAAGGGTCAGGGTTTTGCTAGGTTTAGGGTTAGGCTTAGGCTTAAGGTTAGGTTTAGGCTCATGGTTAGATTTAGGGTCAGGTTTAGGCTTATGGTTAGGATTAGTGATAGGTTTAGGATTAGGGTTAGAGTCAGGCCTAGAGTTAGGGTTTAGTGTTAGGATTAGGATTATGATTAGGGTTAGGGTTAAGGTTAGGGTTAGTGCTAGGGGTTAGGGTTAGGTTTAGGCTTAAGGTTAGGTTTAGAGTTTAAATGGTTAGGGTTAGGGTTAGGTTTATTTTTATGGATAGGGTTAGGCTTAGGTTTAAGGTCAGGGTCAGGGTTAGGTTTAGGCTTAGGGACAGGGTTAGATTCAGGATCACTATCAGGGTCAGGTTTAGGTTTAGGTTTAGGCTTAGGGTTATTTTTAGGGTTAGGATCAGGTTCAGGGTCTAGGTCAAGGTCTGGCTTAGGGTTTGGATTAGGTTTAGGATAAGCTGGTCATGGTTAGGGCTTGATTTTAGGGTTAGGGTGATGGTGAGGGTGAGTGTAGGTGTGGAGGATGGGGTGGATGTGATGGTTGTGGTTAGCGTCAGGGTTTGGATAGGTTTAATGACAGGGTTAGATTTAGGGCTAGAGTTAGGATTAGTTTCAGGTTAAGGGTCAGTGTCAGAGTCAGGGTCAGTGTAGTGTTAGGCTTCGGCTTAGGGCTGAGTTAGGCTTAGGGTTAAGGTTATGGTTAGGATCAGGGTTAGGCTTAGACTTTTTGTTAGGGTTAGGGTCAGGCTTATTTTCAGGGTCCGGGTCCAGGTCAGGGTCAATTTCAGGTTCAGTGCTAGGTTCAGCTTCAGGGTTTGGGTCAGAATCAGGGTTAGTGTTAGTGTTAGGGATTAGGGTTATTGTTAGGTTTAGTGGTAGAGTTTAGGGTTATGGTGAGGGTGAGGGTGGAGCTGGACGTGGGGGTGCAGGTGGGGGTTGGGTTAGAGTTAGGTTTAGGTTCAGTGTCATGATCCAGGTCAGGGTCAGGTTCATTTTCATGGTCAAGTCAGTCAGGGTTAGGGTTGGGGTTAAGGTTAAGATTGATTGTTTAGGGTTAAGGTAAGGGTTAGGATTAGGTTTAGGCCTAGGGTTAGGGTAAGGGTTAGGCTTAGGGTCAGGGTTCCAGGTCTGGGTCCGGGTCAGGTTCAGGGTCAAGGTCTAGGTAGTTTCAAGGTTAGGGTTTGGCTTACAGTTAGGGTAAGTGGGTTAGCGTTAGGGTTAGGGTTAGGCTAAGTTCAGGCCTAGGTTAGGCTTAGGGTTAGTGTTAATTTTTGGGTTAGGATTAGGATTAGTTTTAGGATTAGTGTCAGGCTTAGGATCATGGTCAGGGTCCAGGTCCGGATTAGGGTCAAGTTCAGGTTCAGTGTCAGGATTAGGGTGAGGGACATGTTCAGGGTCCATTTTAGGCTTATTTTTAGGTTTAGTGTTAGGGTTGGCCTTAGGGTTACTGTTAGGGTTTGGTTTAGTTTTAGGGTTAGGTTTAGGATTTAGGTTAAGCTTAATATTAGGGTTCTGGTTAGGGTTCGGGTCAAGGTCAGTTTCAGGGTCTGGGTCAGGTTCAGGGTAAGGGCCAGGGTCAGTTTCAGGGTCAAGGTAGGGTTAGGGTTAGGGTTTTTCAGGTGATTGCAATGGTGAGGGTGGGGGTGGGGGTGGGTATTGGAGTGAGGATTGGGCTTAGAGTCAGGGTCATGGTTACGCTTCAGTTTAGAGTTACGCTTAGGATTAGGGTTAGGGTTAGGCCCATGGTTAAGGTTTAGTGTTAGGATTAGGGTTATGATTAGGGTTAGGGTTTAGGGGTTAGTGTTAGTGTTCAGGGTTAGGGTTAGGTTTAGGGTTAAGTTTAGGGTTAGGGTTTCAGGGTAAGGATTAGTGTTAAGGTTAGAGTCAGGGTCAGGGACAAAGATAGGATTAGGGTCAGGGTTGGTTTTAGGGCTACGGTTACTCTTCGGGTACAGTTAGTTTTAGGTTTAAGGTTAGGTTTAGGGTTATGCTTAGGGTTTGCCTTAGGATTAGGGTGTTTCAGGGACAGGGTCAAGGTCATGTTTAGGGTTAGGCTTATGGTTAGGGTCAGGTTTAGGTTTACTAATAGGGTTAGTTTCATGGTCAGGGTCAGGGTCGTTTTTAGGGTTAGGTTTAGGCCTAGGGTTAGTTTTAGGGTTAGGGTTAGCATTAGGTTTAGGCTCAGGGTTAGGGTCTGGTTCAGGGTCACGGTCTAGGTCAGGGTCTATGTTAGGGTTGGTTTAGGCTTAGGGTAAGTTGGTTATGGTTAGGGTTATGGTTAGTGTTAAAGGTTATGGTGAGGGTGAGGGTGGGAGTGGAGGTTGGGTGGGTGTGCGGGTCGGGGTTATTTTAGGGTTTGGGTTAGGTTTCATGATATGGCTAGGTTTAGGTTTAGGTTCAGGTTCAGTGTCAGTGTAAGTGTCAGGGTGAGGGTTAGGCTTAGGCTTAGGGTAAGGTTAGGGTTAGGGTTAGGGTTAGGGTTAGGCTTCAGGTTAGGATTAAGTTTAGGGTTAGGGTTAGGGTTAGGGTCATGGTCTGGGTCCAGTTAAGGCTCAAGTTCAGGTACATTGCCAGAGTCAGTTTGAGGGTTTGCTTCAGGGTCAGGGTTAGTGTTAGGGTTAGGGGTTAGTGTTATTGTTAGTTTTAGGGGTAGAGTTTAGCGTTATGGTGAGGCTGAGGGTGGTGTGGACGTGGGGGTACAGGTGGGGGTTGGGTTTAGGGTCAGGGTTAGGGTAAGTGTCATTGTCAGGGTCAGGGTTAGGCTTACGGTTAGGGTTAGGCTTAGGTTAGGTTTAGGATTAGGTTTAGGGTTTAGGGTTTGGGTTAGGGTTAATATTAGGTTTAGGGTTAAGGTTGGGATTAGGTTTAGGCTTACGGTTAGAGTTAGGCTTAGGGTCCGGGTTCGGGTCCGGGTCCAGGTTAGGTTTAGGTTCAGGGTCAAGGTCATTGTCATTAGGGTTAGGATTAGTGTCAGGCTTAGGGTCAGTGTCAGAGTCTGGGTCTGGGTCTGAGTCAAGTTCAGTTTCAGTGTCAGGATGAGGATCTGGTTTAGGGTCATATTCAGGCTTAGGATTAGTGTCAGGGTTAGGCTTCAGGTTGCTCAAAGGGTTTGGCTTAGTTTTAGAGTTATGTTTAGCTTTAAGGTTAAACTTAGTATCAGTGTCAGGGCCAGTGTTCGGCTTAAGGTCTGTTTCAGGTTCAGGGTCAGATTCAGGGAAAGGGTCAGGGTCAGGTTAAGGGTCAGTTGAATCGCAGAAATATGAAAACCAGAAAATGCCACCAAAAATGAAGAAGAAAGAGCAGAGAAGTGCAAAGTGTCTAAATGGAAACATGAGAAAAAGAATGAAAGAAAATGCGACCAAAACTGGTCCAAATCCAGGCCAGACATGGCTCATTCAAAAAAAAAAACATGGGGGAATAGAGCTATTTGAGGGCCACCAAAGGACGCAGAGGGGACCGAGTTCGAAATTAGCAAGGCAAATTCATGTGCCCATGGAGTCGGATTTAGCTACTCACTTGCTCACTCACGCCCTTACAGACAGCCAGCGTTCTCCCGTGTTCGAATACGTGAAAAAGCAAAAAAAAAAAAAAAAAAAAATAGAAAACCCATAAAAACCACCCAAAATGAAGAAGAAAGAACATAGAACTAAAAAGAGTCCTAAAGGAAACATGAGAAAAAGGAGGAAAGGAAAGTGCAGCCAAAAAACGGTCAAAAACGTGTCCAGACACAGGCCATGAAAACCAACATGATGGCCTACAGTCATGTGGGGGCCACCGAGGGAAGCAGAAGGTTCTGAATTGGGAATTAGCAGGACAAATCCATTTCCCCATGGTGTCGGATTCACTACTAGCTTGGTCACTCCCTCCCTTCCATACCGCCAATGGTCCCCCATGTTTTATTTTGTGCAAAACCGAAAAAAATTGAAAACCTGAAAAAATCACCAAAAATGAAGAAAGTGCAGAGAACTAAAGAGTCCAAAGGAAATTTGAGAAAAGGAGAAAAGGAAATGCGGCCAAAACAAGGTCAAAAATGGGTCCGGACATGGCCCATTGGGAAAACCAACATGGAAGCCTAGAGCCATTTGGCAGGTGTCGAGGGACGCAAAAGACACCAAATTTGTTAATTAGCAAGGCGAACTCATGTGCCCATGGAGTCAGATTTAGCTACTCACTTGGTCACTTACGCCCTTGCACACTGCCAAGGGTCCCCCGCGTTCGGATCTGGGCAAAACAGAGGAAAATTGAAAACAGGAAAAAAAGTTACCCAAAATGAAGAAGAAAGAGCAGAGAACTGAAAAGTGTCTGACAGGAAACACGAGAAAAGGAGGAATGAAAATGCGGCCAAAAAATGGACCCAAATTGGTCTCGACATGACCCATTTGGAAAACTAACATGGCAGCCTAGAGTCATTAGAGGCCACTTACGGATGCAAAAGGAACCGAATTGGGAATTGGAGGGTGAACCCATGTCCCCGTGGATTGGACTTAGCTACTCACTTTGTCACTCCCGCCCTTGCAAACTGCCAAGTTCCCCGGTTTAGGAGTGTGCTAAACTGAAGAAATAGGAAAACCAGAAAAAACCACCCAAAATGAAGAAGTAAGAGCAGAGAACTGAAAAGAGTCCAAAAGGAAACATGAGAAAAAGTAGGAACGAAAATGTAGCCAAAAAAACGGACCCAAATTGGTCTGGACATGTTCCATTTGGAAAACCAACATGGAGGCATAGACTCCTTTGGGGGCCACCGAGGGACATAGAAGGCTCGGAATAGGGAATTGGAAAGGCAAACGCATTTCCCCATGAAGTCGGTCTTACCTACTCGCTTGGTAATTCCCGCCCTTACACACCGCCAAGGGTGCCACCTGCTCTAGTCCATGTAAAATCGCACTAATATGAAAACCAGAAAAAGCCACCAAAAATGAAGAAGAAAGAGCAGAGAAGTGCAAAGCTTCCAAAAGGAAACATGAGAAAAAGGAAAAGAAAGTGAAGCCAAAATCAGGTCCAAATCCGGGCCGGATATGGCCCATTCGGAAAACCAACATGGCGGCCTAGAGCCATTAGGGGGCCACCGAGGGTCGCAGAGGGCACCGAACTGGAAATTGGCAAGGCAAACTCATGTACCCATGGAGTCGGACTTAGGTACTCCCTTGGTCACTCCCGCCCTTGCATACAGCCCGGGGTCTCCTGTGTTCGAGTCCGTGAAGAACCAAAGAAAAGTGAAAAACCGAAAAAACCACCCAAATGAAGAAGAAAGAACAGGGAACTGAAAAGAGTCCAAAAGGAAACATGAGAAAAAGGAGGAGAGGAAAATGCAGCCAAAAAACGGTCCAAAAGGTGTCCGGGAATAGCCCATTCAGAAAAACAACATGGCGGCCTACAGTCATGTGGGGGCCACCAAGGGAAGCAGAAGGCTCCGAATTGGGAATTAGCAGGGCGAAAATATTTCCCTGTGGTGTCGGATTAACTACTAGCTTGGTCACTCCCTCTCTTCCATACCGCCAAGGGTCCAGCATGTTCGAGTTCGTGCAAAACCAAAGAAAACTGAAAACCGGGAAAAAATCACCAAAAATGAAGAAGAAAGTGCAGAAAATGGAAAACAGTCCAAAGGAAACTTGAGAAGAGGAGGAAAGGAAATGTGGACCAAAAACGGTCCAAAACAGATCCCGAAAAGGACCATTCACAAAACCAACATGTTGGCCTAGAGTCATTTGGAAGGGATTGCAGAAGGCACCAAATTGGGAATTGACAGGGTGAACCCATGTCCCCGTGGATTGGACTTAGCTACTCGCTTGGTCACTCCCGCCCTTGCAGACAAACAAATCTTTGAAGAGTTTCAATCACATTGTAACATAACTTGACGTTAGAGAACAACTGTGTGGTATCCCAGTCACCTCACTGCGTGCTGGAGATCTCTGACTTTAGTTTCAATTCCAGATTTATAGAGGACTGGTGAACCCAGGGGTACGTGCATTTTTTGCCATTACTGAACAGTCGTGCGTTTGAATCACAGTGTGCAAAGATGTTCGCGCTATACCGCTAGTGAAAGCAAAAGCCTTAAGAGCAAAGATGAGGAGAATGAATTGTTTTACAAATCTTTTTACTTGTTTGTGCAAGGATTTTAGGATCTGAGAGGCAAGTCTACCATATAGATCAGCTTGCCAAGGGCGAGTAAGGTTAACAGGGAGCCAAATTCCAGTGTGGGCTTTAAGTATAAAAATGGAGTCTATCACAAGGTTGGAGGAAAGAGAGGGATTGAGACAAGTATAAAAACAGCAGTCAGAACACGTGACACTGCGGGATGGAAAATATGGGACAAAATGACCCACAGCAAGGACGTACAGCAATTTGACCCAGCGTGAATGATAAAAACTGTTATAATACACAAAGTCAGACTGAGACCATGAACAAGATGACCCAGCGCAGTTTCTCTTCCAAGTGACCCGAGCAGAAAGTGATTCGGGCAGTTTCCAGAGGTCTCCCTGCTCTAGCCCTAAATGGCGGTGAAGGAGATATGGCCCAGGAGAGGACAATCCCCTCTTATGCCAGGTCATCAGCCTTGGTTTGTGATATCAATGCATGGCATTATTAGTAATATCAAAAGTCACATCAGACAGATAATCACACACAGTGCTGTTAACGTGTTCAGAGCAATCAATTAAAAATTGGCCGTGGGGCCTCCAATCGACCCAGACAAGGTCAATACAGTTCTGTTTAATAATTTGGCCATTGCAGCCAAAGAAGGCCACAGAATAGGAGAATACACATAGTTTTTATAAGAAAATGTGGAGCAGAGAGGGTCATTAGGCTGACCAAGGGTTAAGGTGGTATTGGCCTCTGTGGTAAAAAAAAGGTGTGAGCTTGAAGCAACCTCATAAGTGTTAGTGACTCTTTGATAAGTGCAAGAACAAAAGCCCAGGTTTGTTTGCACATAGGCTATGAAAGAAGACTGAGGATTTTCTGTGTTTCTCTCTGAATTAGAGGCTAAGTAACTGGGAACATGGCTGCACATGATAGGTGCTTCATGTAGTACCTGTGTTCAGTGCATGCACTCTGCCACTCCTACCCAGGTATCTCAGTGGGACCCGGGTCGCTCACTGTACTCAGGGGCAGTCCCTACTCCAGATATATCTAGGAAGGGATCCAGAGTAGGGATACAGAGGTTCTTTCAAAAATGGGGAAACAGCAGAAGAAGGGCTTCATGCATTCACAGTGATAACTTTCTACTGTATACCGGTAAGACAGTGTCCACACTGTGGCCTGCAGTGGTAAGGCAGTATCCACACAGTGGCCTCCGGTAGAAGCATTAGCAACAGAGGGGCCTATGCTACTAAACAGTGGATCCCTAATGGTAATATGTCCAGAGTGCTACCCAATACTAATTTTCTATGCAGAAGACAATTTGTAGTATGATTTAATATCCACAGAGCAGAAACAAATACTGTTAATATTCACATGGTTGTGTCTAATTGTCATTTTTTATCCATAAACCAACCTTTCATACTAATTAAATTTTGCACAGAATGACCTGTCATAACAATTCAGAATCCACAGTTTGGACTTGAATAATAATTTAGTATACAGAGAATGGCGTCTAGTACTCTTTTTTAAAAAATTAAAACAAATTTTTTTGGTACCAGGGATCAAACCCAGGACCTTGCTCTTGCCAGACATGTGCTTTGCCCTTGAGCTAATTCCCTGGCCCTGTCTAGTACTTATTTAATATCCAAACACTGACATCTATTAGTAAGTTTATATCCACCGAGCAACCTCTAAGACCAATATTGACAAGAGTGGCCTTTTTTACACTAATGTACACAAAGTGGCTTCACATACTTAATATGCACATAGCACCACCTAATTTAATATCCACAGAGTAGCATGCATAACTTACCCAGTGTTCATTCAGTATCATCTATGACTAGGTTCTTGTCTGTTTCAAATCTGTACTATTAATTTAATATTCAGAGCAGCATCTAATGCTAATTTCACATCCATATAGTGGCATATAATAGTGATTTAACATGTACATAAGAGTGTGTGAATTTCATTTCCCATCCCCAAGGTAGTGTGTCATACTCAGTATCCACAGAACACCTTCTGCTACAAATTTATGTCCACCAGTGTCATTACTAAGAATGTAATGTCCACAGCCCATCCTCTCATAGTTCTTTCATATCTGCACAGTGGCCTCTAATAGTAATTTAACATACCCAGAATGGCCTCTACAAGTAATTGACTATCCAAAAAGCAGCATCAAATACTAATGTAGTATCTACAGAGATGCTTTTAACAGTAATTTAAGAATTTCCTGCTGGCTTGCACCCTTTCTGGTCTATGTATTCAGGAACCATGGAACCATGGATCTGAGGCTGCAGACATTCATGGCACTGGGACACATGCTGTACTGTACCTGAGTGGCCTTGGCTCAGAGGTTCCATGTCCAGGTCAAAGGAAGATAAGGCAGTTGGAGTAGAGTTCAAAGTGGTGTCCATGAGCTTGCATGACCCTTTGGTGCTTCACCATTCTTCTGAAGAGACAAAGTCCTGAAGCTTGACTTACAACGACAGAACTCTGAGCAGAGGGCTGAAAGACACGAGATTTGTTGGCCCATACCAGTCATTCTGGATAAAATAACTTAATGTTTGCATGCCATGGTTAATGATGAGGACTGCAGTAAACAGACTCAGCTGCTATAGACAGACAGAACACAGGAGCTGAATGTGACATTTCATCGCTTATCTAAATGTCTGTGATCATGTGACTCATCATCTTCTTAATGGTCACTTAGATTCATAAGCTCAGGTTTATTTGTTCAACACTGAATAAATCAAAGCAGGCCATTTATTTAGGAAAAAATAAAAAGATTTAACTAAAGCTAAATACAAAAAGAGGACAGAGGGAATTTTTCATACAAAAAAAGCATCTCATTGTTCTTACCAGGTTTTGTGGTCTTTACTATCATGGAATACTGAAGGAGGAAATATAGTGTAACAATGGACAACTTCAGACTTCGATCCTCCCTGCACGAACCATGGATCCCACAGGCATGAGGGAATCCCAGAGTCGTCCCATTCCTAGGGGAATGAAATTGGATTTAATGCCAAGATCTGCATATTCCATCCATTCATGGGGCTGAGAAGAGCTCCAAGTGGAAGTTCAGGCTCTAGACTGGAAAAGTTGGGGGGAAAAAATCTAAATTAAGTCATCTTTTGCAGTGCCAGTTACAATTTCACTGAATGTTGACACTGAAAATGCACTTAAATAAGATGGCTAAGATATAAATGTTTTGCTTTTGTTTTTTCCTTTTTGGAGAATATTGTTTATAAACTGGACTATTTTTCATATTAGATAAGCCATACATTTCTGAGCTTCTACGTCTATATTTTATCAATAAAAATATATTAAATCGACTAATATCTATAATAAATTGAATTAAATAATAAAAGCTTAAAAAACTTCAAATGTAGTTTAATTAGGCAAACCATTTCCTTTGAGATATATATTTCCAACCTAGTTATACACTCACTTTTACCTTCAGATATGCAAATTTAACATGAAATATTGTGTAAAATTTTTTTAAAATGACTTTTTAAAACTTAAAAAATTATTTCTTCAAGTCATTGTTCTATGTGTCAGCACAAATGTACATAGTTGTTATATTTGTATTTATATATTATTTACAAGATGGCAGATTACTTTTTTAATAAGTGATCAATAACTTAAAAAAAACCCAAATAACTCTGCATCACATGACATTTAAAAGAAATTATAAAACATTTTTTTAATCTTTTAAAAGACTTGGGAATGGGGGTGCATGCTGATAATCCCAGCATCCAGGAGGATGAGGCAAGAGGATTGCTGTGAGTTTGAGATCACCCTGGGCTACACAGTGAGACTCAGTCTTAAAGATTAAAATAAATAAATGAAATGAAATGAAATAAATAAATAAAAGGTGAATCAGAAGAATCACTGAAAGTTTGAGGCTAGCCTGGATTATACAGTGAGACTTTGTCTCAAAAAAAAACTCTTAAGGCCCATGCCACAAGAGCTCCCAGGGACTGAGTTTAGCAGCAGGCGGCTCTGGAAATGGTGAATGTGCCATTGAATTTGAGCCAGGGTTGGAGCTTAATGGCCTTCAGGCCCATGCCAGAAGAGCACCCAGGGACTGAGGTTAGCAGTGGGCGACTTTGGAAACGACGTCTGCACCATTGAATCTGTGCCATGGTTGGAGCTTGCTGGCCTCCAGGCCCATGCTGGAAGAGCACCCAGGGATTGAGTTTAGCAGGTCAGAGTCTGACTTTCTCCACGTCAACTGCAGAAGCACAGCCAGTGACCTTGTATTGGTGAGTAGGTGGGCCTGCTGGAACATCAGCCAGTACCATTGCAGCTGCACAGGGCCTACAGCCTACTGGCCTCCAGGACGACTGCACAAGTGAGCATAGAGACTGTATTGTTGAGCAGGCGGGCCCATTGGAACCTCAGGCAGCACCATTGTAGCAGTGCAGGAGTCAGAGCCTTCCTGCCTCTAAAGCAGATGGGAGAAGGTGTTCTGACTGTATTGACTGAGTGCCTCATATGGTGTGCCAGAACTAGGGGTTTTTCTTTAGGTTCCAATACAGATGGTAAAGAATAGCCCAGGAAACACTAATATTTTAAGGTTCCTAACTATTAGGAGGAAAGAGACTTGTAATAAACATTGCCAGAAAACAGGGCAAGTACAAAGCCAAAAACAACAGCAAGGACAAAAACTTGGAGATGAGGAAACAAAGTCTCAGATACAAAGATCCTCACCTCAAGGTAACACAGGGGGAAGGGAAATAGAGAAGTTTGAAGGCAAGTCTCCAGGGTCCTTGGAAATGGTAACCAAAGCAGATCTAGTAAAATGGAAATCAGAACTGATTTCTGAGATGAAAGCAGAGATATTGGACACTGTCAACACGATGATTAATAAAACTAAAGAGAAAATCATGGAGTTGGTACAATGCAAGATAGCAAAAGTAATGGAACCTTTTAAACACCTATAAGCAGAAGCCCAGGAAATCAAGAAAGAAAATGAAAGTTTGCACAATAGAATGAATTTGGCAGAAGACTGAATTTCAGACCTAGAAGACAGGATCTCAACCAATGAACTGGAAAGGCATAATCTATGGAAAAAAGCAAATGACAATGAAAAGTCAATCCAACAGCTCCTAGATGATTCAAAGAAGAATAACATAAGATTGATTGGAATCACTGAGCAAGCAGGAGACAATGATAAAGACATCAAAAAGCTATTCACAGAGATAATGGCAGAAAACTTCACAGAAAAATGTAAAGAATTGGACATACAAATATATGAAGCATACAGAATGCCACATGCCCGTGAATGAAAAAAATCTATACCTAGGCATATAATCATAAAAGTCCCAGATATCCAAAAAAAGAATGAAATACTGAAAGCAGCCAGAGAAAAGAAAACAGTTACATTCCAAGGGAAGCCTATCAGGGTCACAGTGGACTTCTCAACTTAAACACTCAATGCAAGAAAAGCCTGGAGTGAAGTCGTCCAAGCCCTAAAGGAAAACAACTTCCAACCCAGACTGATGTATCCTGCCAAACTATCCTTCAAAATTGATGAGGAAATAAGATACTTCCATGACAAAGAACACCTGAAAAACATCACAAATATGAAACCTGTGCTCCAAAACATTCATTTTAAAGAATATCTTGGAGGGGCCGGAGATTTAGCTCAGTGGTTCCAGTGCCTGTCTTGCAAGCGCAAGAGCCCAGGTTCAATTCCCCGGTAACCACATACAATACTGGGTGTAGAGACTGACACACAGCAGCAATCAGTACCATATTCCACAGTGCCAGGTGTGGTGGCTCATGCCTGTAATCCCAGCACTTGGGAGGCAGAGGCAGGAGGATTGCTGTGATGTGAGCTGGAGGCTGAGCTCAGGGCCAGCCTGAACTACAAAGTGAGGCCCTGTCTCAAAAAAAAATAAATAAATAAAAAAATAGAAAAAGAAAAAAATAAGGAAAGTTACAAATCCATGAGACCTAACCGAGTCAACCCATGGAACCAAACAAGAAACTGATGCAAAAGGGCAAAAGCAGAACAACACAGCCAAGAACAGGAAAACATGGCAGCACTAAATTTACTATATCAGTCATAACCATTAATGTCAATGGACTCAACGTGCCAATTAGAGTGCATAGAGTGGTAAAATGGAT
>PVIR01024467.1:10451-25992 GCA_004026965.1 Petromus typicus | reverse complement strand
CAGGCAGGAGGGACGGAGGGACACAGGCTGACACCTGACACGGAGGCCTGCCTGCCTTGGGGGGTGGACAGAGCAGTTGGGAACCAGCATGGCTGAGCCATCGAGTAGTAGGAGAGGAATTCAGGATGGCAGTGAGGTCATGGTGGGGACATGGCTAAATGACATGGCGACCATCAGAGGGTTCTGGGTAGGGAAGAGACAGGATCTGACCGAAAGAACCACTGTGGCTCTTGTCTAGAGCTGAACTCCAGAGACCAGGGTGGACAGAGTGGCCAGTTAAAAGGCTACTGCGGAATTCCGGGGAGAGACGACATGGCTCAACGTAGGTGACTGGAGGAGCTGTGAGAAGCTGTTAGATACAAGCCACGTGGGCTGTCCAAACCAGAGCGTCACCAGTGATTGCACTGTCAGCCCCTCTGATGAGTCCTTCCTCTGAGCTCTTCAAGTCCTGTACTTTTTTTTTGAGACAGGGTCTTGCTTTTGTAGTTCAGGCTGGCCCTGAGCTCAGCCTCCAACTTACATCACAGCAATCCTCCTGCCTCTGCCTCCCGAGTGCTGGGATTACAGGTGTGAGCCACCACGCCTGGCACTGTGGTATGTGGTAATGACTGCTGCTGGGGTGAGTCTCCACACCCAGTATTGTTATGTGGTTACCAGGGATCGAACCTGGGCCCTTCGCTTGTAAGACAGGCGACGGAACCACTGAGTTATATCCCCGGCCCTCAAGTCCTGTACTTTTAAAATTTACAGTAGGAGCTATAGGTCACTGATGTCCACATCTTTTCATTCTCCTGCCTGACTACACTGCCTTCTTCATTCACCCGAGATTCCCTAATCCTGGCTCAATTCCTTGCACATATCCTTATTTCCCATATATCTGTTTTTGGGGTACTTTGGCCATACATAGCTCAACCACAAGTCTCAATTATGGCTTTTGGCCTACTCCATGCCGATACCCAGACAGCCGAGTGTCACCAGAGAGAACCTCACACACAGGCTGACTCTGACCGAGGAGACCCTTGGGCTTCCGAGCAGTGCTCCTATATTCCCCCAGTCCATTTTCTTTCCTTCGTGTTTCTTCTTTTCACTGAATATCTAGCACATCCTCCCGCATCTTTCTTACGAGCTACTCCACTGAGTAGGTCAGAGTGACCAGAAAATAACTTATGTGCATTCCCAAAGACACAGCTGTCTATCCCCCTGTGTCTATGAACTGTTCTCTACTGTCCTCGAGGTTGTGTTTGTTTCTGAGACAAACTCTTCCACTTCTAAGCTAGATCTTTCCATTCTCATCCAGTTGAGACTTTGTTCTCACAATCGTTCCTTCTTCTCTCTCAAAATCAAACACAACGTTGCATTTCCCATATTTTTTTTTTTTTAAAAGTCTTTGGACCCTATACCTTGTCAGCTAACCACCTTGATTTCTTGGCTCTCCTCATAGCAATGGTCTGTAAGAGTTGCCCGTAGTCACATTCAACTCTCCTTCAATTTTTTATTACAAAATAACTCAGTACAATTAAAAAATAGTGTCCACTGCTCTCCGGAACTGCCGCTACTAAAGCTTATTGGTGCCTTCCAGGTTGCTAAACAGAATGACACTTCCTAGTCTTCATTTGTTTTCACACAATAACAGCATTTGACACAAATTATTTCTCCCTCCATCCTGAAATTTCTTTCTTCAGTTGACTGTCCAGATGCTTTATCACACTGGTTTTTTTCGTACCTTGCTGACTCAATGTCCTCAGTCTTCTTTGCTGATGTTTTTCCATTCCCTGGCACATTTGTCTTGGTCTAAATTCATTGTTAGGGCAATTTCATTAATATCAATAACTTTAAATGTTAGTCACCTAATGTGAGAAAAACAAACTAGGAGAAGTTTAAAGATCCTGCTTAACTCTGTTGATCTTCTAGGATCAGAAAGCACTTCATTCCGTAAAGTAGCATAAGTGTTTTGATGAGCTTGATTGGTCAGAAAAGGGCTGGAGAGAAGAGCGGAGCGGGTGATTGGTCATTCCCGCACGAGGCCAGAATTGGGAAATGAACAACAGAAAAATAACTGATTGCTTGCTGTGAAGTTCAGAATGAAAAAAAGAAGAAACTTTATTTTCATGCCCAGAGAAATGACCCTGTTTGGGAATTTGGCTACTGTCTCTCTTGTGATTTCTCAGAAGTTTAGACAACAACTTGGGCTTTGGTGCCATGAAACTTTAGTAGGAGTGCCTCCACATGGTGTTTTATCCTGGTCTGTTGGTGCCTGGTGTCGGAGCCTAGTGATCTTTGTTTAACACTGAGTACCCACAAACGTATGGCTCTATCTCTAGTCTCTCCCTAGAACTTTGGATAGATGTATCCAACAACCTGCTGCTTGCATGACATTGAAAGCTCTTGGGTGTCCAAACGAAGTCCTGATTTTCTTCCATTCAATGTGCATCTCCTGCATTTTTCCTTAGTAAATGTCATTTCTAAACATGTAGTTGCACAGGTTGATACATTTGAGGTCATGATATATTAGTTGAAATTTCTTTGTTATGAGGCAGTGGATTTAGCTTAGGATTTCACACAAGCACAAGGTTACTAGTTCAGTACCCAGTACAAAAAAATTTTTTTCATTGTCATGACAATATACCTCAGATACTCTTTGAAAGGAGTAAAGGTTTATTTCAGCTCATAGCCTTGGAGACACAGTCCATGTTTGCTTGGTTCCATTGCTTTGGGCCTGGGGTGAAGTGAAGGTCATATTGGGGTATGTGTGAGTGTGTTCTGTATGTGTGGTTTAAATTGATTATAGGAAATATCATTTATGTCTATATCATGTTGGACATTGCTTCTTCCTATTGTAACCATACGTTGATTGAAGATACAACTTTAATAAATGTATTAATATGATCTTTATGACTTGAGTATTTATGCCTGTCACATATAGATAGAGTTTCCTAAAATATAACTTGATGGCTATTAACTACAGGACCATGAAGCCGTGTGTACAAGGAAGGACTTAATTTCAGAGTCTGACCCCAGGAATAAAGAATAAAAACCCTAAAGTCTTTCTCCTTTCCCCTTCAGCTGGCTCGCCACAACAAAGTGCTGCAGCAGATGCTTAGGCCAGGATCGGACCCAGATGAAGGAGACGAGGCCTTAAAGTATTACGCCAACCACACTGCACAGATTGAGGTAACCGCTCATTATCTCATGAAAGGGACTGACTGGGGGAAAAGTGTGCCTACTTTGTGTTTTTCATCTTTTTTTTCTTAAAGTGATAAGGCAGCATTGAGTGATTTGAACGGAAAAGTACTGTATACGCTAATAGATGACCTATAAGAAAATGAAGTGCGCTATCTTCCAATGTTATCTTTCCTCTTTTTCCTCACCAGACTATATGTAAATTTAAAAACAAAATAACTAATAGAATGATTTTGTTTTCATTGTTTTGGTCCTATAAATGATCATTGCAGAACATGATATTTAAAGACAGAAGCCATCATTCTAAAAAGCTTTCTTTTTAAAAAACTATGGCGGGCTTTTTGCAGCTGAGGTCTCTGAGTTTCTTAAGAAAGTACTGAAAGGAAAGGGGACTTGGGAATAGAGAGAGGAAAGAAGAAAGGAAAGGAAGGAAAAAATAAAAAAGATTTGAGATGTGTTATGTAGATGTACCAATTGCCCCACGATGAGTATCATCATGATGTACCACAAACATGTACTAATACAAAAGAGGAAAAATAAGAAAAAAGTTTAGAAAACATGGAAGACACTAATGAGGTTGTCGTCCGGATACCATAAATTTAAGATCTCTTAACAGTTTCTGTTTTCAACACATAGCAGTTGACTCCTTTGCCCCATAAAGGAGACATTACTCAACGGCCAGGGGCAGTTCAGGGGGTGGGAATCAAGATGGACATATCTTTTCAGAGTTGTGGTCTGGGCTCATGACGCGTGTTCTTCCCACTGAGCAGTCCTCAGGCTCCTCCACACCAGCCCGTGTGACACTCAAGGCAGCCTCCCGCCCCCATTCAGTCTCTTGTCCTATCATGTTTCCACAGCAGTCAAGTTACTCCATTAAATACTGATCACCTCAGAATATTGCTAGTTTCCTTTATTACCCCAGTGAGAGACAGGGACTGGTCTCTGTTATCTTTGCTTTTCCAAAACTGAACAATGTATCTAGAATATCACTCCACAGTTGATCCTGAAAATAAAAGCTTGTATGTAAAATATCGACTTACGAAGCATGGGACATAGAAAGTGCCTCTGCCCAGTCAGCCACCCAAGAAGGAATTTCCGTGTAACGATTCCACTTCTGCTTTACACCTCTCCGACAAACATGTCCCCTCTTCAGAAGGGAGCTGACTGACTTCGAAGCAATTCCAGTCATTAGGAAGGCAGTTTTAAACAAAGACTTCACACCAGCCCGTTTTATGGTTGATCTACTATTTCTGAAGAGTGGATCAACATTTTCTGCCCTCTTGATAGGGTGGCTCCAACATTTAAAGAACGACCTTGGTCACTACGTTTCAAACTCTTAGAGATTAAAGCTTATGCTTTTTTTTTTTCCATTTTGAATTTACCACAGCTTTTCACCTAAAGATTGAATCAGGATTTGTTGAATAAAGGGTGAAAAATTTAACTATATTTGGCTTTTTTCAGTTAATATATTCTCATTTCTTCACTAATAACCCTAGTTTGTCAATGCCCTTTGTAAAATGTGTCAAGTGGAATTAAACATGACATTTCATGAAGGGATTGAATAGTTTGACTTATAATAATCAAGAATCTATTTCTCTCATGCACTCTGAACAGTTTTCTTAAATATTTGACACTGCTGAATTAAGCAGATTTTTAAAAAAAATTATCTGGCTGCCTACCGTGTCCAATATGCCCCAATTGTCTTGTGTAATTCACTTTTTAAATTTATATGTAGAAATTTTTATTTACTACTATTAAGTTTCATTTTGATTGAGTCAATATTTTTGTTTATAGTTCGTATGTAAAACAAATTATTTAAAATGCCATCAGTTGCGAGTTTAACAGAATACCAGGCTGACAATTATTTAAAGAAAAAACATTTTATTATCTTACTGGATGAACTAGTAGCTCTATTATTGATTCAGTAATGTCTGTAATCGATCAGGCTTTTCCATTTTTCTACTTGGTTCTTAATCATGTCAGTGATATCACACCTCAGGGTTACAAAATGGCTGCCACAGCTACGGACCTCACACTTTTGTACTATTGTTTATTGTAAGCAAGTGGAAAGAAGGTACAAGCGAAAAAGAACTTTTGCTTTTGTGCATTTGGGTTTTTCCTATAAGTCTTTTATTAATGTCATGAGGCTCTCTGCCTTTATCAGGATCAAAATCTTGTTTGGAAGCTTTTTCCCTTGACTTCTTCCCCCAAGAGATTCTTCATTTTCTAGCTCGCATGCCCACCACGACACCAGTCAATGGTGAAAGGAAATCAAGTCACTCCTCTGGGTTAGACTAGTCCTTTGGAACTGCCTGGGACCTAAAATGAACCTTGAAATTTAGGATACAGACCCTTTTTATGTAGGAAGCTACGTGAAAATACTCAGCATATTTTGTCTAAAGTTAAGTGGTCGCAAGTATCAAATAGGGGAGGCTGAAAATAATATTATGTGTGAGTATGTGCTTAAGTGAATGCTATACCTACAAAAATGCATTGTCATGAGTAGAACATTTTAATGCTTTACATTTAATACTTTAGAACAATTTAATGTTCTTCTCTCTGAGGAACTTGAGACACAGAATGCTGAATATATCATTTTTTACCTGGTATCTCTTTAGGAAGAACAGACTAATAACAAGATACCAATACGATACATTTAAGGCTATTCTGTCAATAACTTGCTGAACATGACCATTCCAGGTTTCTGATGTACTTTGCAAAAATGAAAACAGGCAGCAAAAGTCTAGTGCTAACCCAGAGAGCACGAAAGATTTGAAGTTTTCTCCTTTATAACCAAGTTTGGTGCTGACGATATGCTCATTGATTAATTTCTCTTAACTAAAGAAAAAAAACGTGGAGTAGTACAGTAAAGGACTATTTTAGATATTTAGCTGGCACTGTTTTTTTTTTTTTTTTTTTTTTTGGTAATAGGATTCATAATAACATCAGTAAGCTCATGCTAAAAACAAAACAGAGTCTCAGACCAGGATGTACAAAAGGCTCAAAATGAACGCATATTCATGTTTTCAGATCGTCCGGCATGACAGGACTATGGAGCAGATAGTTTTCCCTGTCCCCAATATATGTGAATTCCTCACTCGAGAATCCAAGTGCCGTGTGTTTAATACGACAGAGAGGGATGAACAAGGGAGCAAAGTGAACGACTTTTTCCAGCAAACGGAGGATCTGTACAACGAGATGAAGTGGCAGAAGAAGATCAGGAGTAAGTACGAGAACTGAAGCGGTGGGTTTTGTGCACAGCGGGATAGAAGCGGGGACTTTGGGACCCACGAGGCCGGTTCATTTGAATTCTTTTTTAATTCTTGGCCTGACAGTACCAAAATGGCTTGTAGAGCTGAGACACCTACAGTATAAGGAAAACAGAAAGCCCCGAGTCACTACATCACCTGTTTGTCAGGAATCTAATTTAACCCATTTATGACAAGGATTGAACTTGTTTGAATTTTTGCATGAAATTCCCACGTTACCTAGAAAGATTTAAGGAACAAGAATTTTAGAAGAAAACATTTCATTGTGTCTCATTGTTGGGTGTTTTGTTTTGCAAGAGGGTTTTGCTGTGTAGGTCAGGCTGGCCTGGGACTTACTGTGTTGCCTGGGCCAGCCTTTAACTCACAGGATCTTCCTGCCTCAGCCTCCTCAGTGCTGGGATTATATGCGTGCACCACCACACCCAGCTATTGTGTTCCATCGTTACGAGTGTGCCAGAAATGGAACACTAAACATTGAAGGGTGTATCATGAAACACAAATTGTAGCTGTGTGCTGCAGGTGTTGGGTAGCTGCAGACTTGAACCCTGTGAAGGGCTGCCTGGCCTTAACAATGGGCAAACAGGGTGGAGAGATGTGGATAACAGCCTTCTGCTCTGCTGTTGTCTCTGCTCTGCCATCGCCATTATGGAGTTGATGGTTCCCCGTTCTTCTGAATGCCACTGTTGGACGTGACTTTACCTCTCCACATCAACAAGCTGAACACTGCAGGACTGGTATTCAAAGGTAACACTGTGACAACTTTACAGTCAAAAATCACCAAATAATTCTCACTCAAACATAGTGTTTTCAATCCATGTGGAAACACTGTTTTAAATTTTAAAAGTTTTGAAAGTTGAAATAAACTTTCTTTTGCCAGACAGGAGATATCATGAGTTTTTGTTTTTTAAATGAGAAGAGGAAACTATTGAGTAGATCTCTCCTGTCTTTTGCAGAAGTTTCCGAGACGTACAGACAAATGTTCATCATGCCTCGGTTCAACAGTGTTTCACCATCCTAGTTTTCCAGGAACTTTAGTGACTATTGTTTAGGAATTTGAGCACAGCTTGAGAAACACCATCTTTGGACATAAGATTGCTGCATGCATTTTTTGGCTTTCCTAGCAGAATCTTTGAAACAAATCAAGACAATAATTGTCCCTTCACGTAGAGAAACTGAGAAATTCAGTGAAAATTTTGGGATGTCCAAAATAAATGTAAAGTCTCACTAATATTTAGGACATCTGAAAATCATACGTTTATGTTGACAAACACAAAAAAGGCAAAATGAGTAACAAAGCAGTATTAAAACTATTTTGTAATTTGCAATATTTTGTATTGTGTTTATCAAGAAATAAATCTTGGGACCAGGGATTTAGAAAAAAGACTCACCTAAGAAATAAATCTCAAAGTTGCTTCCAGTGTACATTTCACTTGAAAATTTGGAAGCAGTTTATTATGAGGTTGCAGGTAGACTCTAATTCATTTGGTGGATGTATAGTAAGGATTTGTTATTATAAATGTAGTTATCAGCATCTAATTTTGTCTTAGTCATCTGCTTTTCCAAAATGAAGACTCCTAATTCAGAAAAAATGGAGGTGCAGATGTTTATCATTTATTATTCATTAGCCAAATGCCACAGCTAACGGTAACCTCTTTAAACAAGAAAGAAGCTCTCCACTCCAAATGGTAAAAAGTAAAATCTGTAAATAGGCTGTAGTAAGATGCTAGACTGAGATCACAGGGTTTATCTGTTATGATTTAGATCTAAAATGTCTCCCTGAAATGTCATCCATTCGGAGTGGGCCTGGTTAGAGGGGGCTCATGTGGGTGTGACCTAGCAGGTGTATTCTTGTCCTAGGGTCCTCCCTTCTCTCTCTGACTCCTGGCTGCCATGGGTGGATCAACTTCAGTCCATTATGCCCTGGTCTACCGTGCACTAAACCCACTGCAAACCATGGGCCAAATAAAACTCTCCTCCTTAAACTTGTGGACGTCAGGTGTTTTTCTCAGTGATGGGAAGGTGACCAATCCAGTATCTCAAATGGTTATCGCATCTCTTTGGAATCAGTATGTCTGCCCCCTCTCTCCTTTCACTCCAACATTGTAATACTGATGTTAAAGAATTAGAAGTTAGAGAATAAAGAAAACCTGAAGAGGCCATCCGTGTGTGCGCCCAGGACAGGCTGATAAACTTGGCTTCTATTGGAACTGATAGGCATTAGAGATCTGTTCCCTTATTCAGGACGGGTGGAAAGAACTGATTTTCAGTTCATGTAAGTAATAGTCACTTACTAATTTATTTCTGATGACACACATGGTGTCCCTCTTGTATAAGCATTCAGCAGTGCCTCCTGCATTTGTTAATAATTCTGATTGGAGATCCTCTTTTCTTTTGCTGCTTAAACCCAAAAAGTGATAAGGAAGCAATGTATTGTAAAATGTAGATACTGTACAAATCACAAGTACCCTGTAATTTTCATTCCATAGTGTTGTTTCAGAATTTCAGGAAACTATGACTCTGTCTTTAAAAAAAAAAGTCCCACATTAGGGGCTTCACTTTTTTAATTTGACTTTTGAGTCGTGAAAGTGAGGCCGGTTGTCAGTATTACCAAGCTGTAGAGGGGCGTGTACCGCTACTTTCAAAGGGGTCCCAGGTACCTGCCTCTCCTCTCTCCTCCTGATCTGCTATGGGCGTGGATGATCCTTGTCTCCAATAGAATCACCTTTTCTGACCATTGTCAGCCATTCCCAAATGAGTCACCTCTATAGAAATTCAGGTACGAACCACTTACAGAATAAAACAAGGAATCCGACACAACCTGCCATGGTCCTGGGAGTCCTTAGTAAATGGTAAAATGCATCACAGTCGAGGGTTTTATAATGGCTCACAAAACTGCATCTGGTGCCGAGTTATCTCAGTGAGGCTTGTGTGTCAGAATGATTTTATCTTCTGTCCATCCCTTTGCTCCTTTTGCTTCCTAGACAACCCCGCGCTCTTCTGGTTTTCGAGGCACATCTCCCTCTGGGGCAGCATCTCCTTCAACCTCGCCGTGTTCATCAATCTGGCGGTGGCTCTCTTCTACCCATTTGGGGACGATGGCGACGAAGGCAAGTGCTGTCTCTCTTCAAATCGCGATTATTTTATGGCTCTAACCGTTACACTCTAAAGGACTTCCTTGACTGTGTGCAACTTCTCAATCAGGGACACTGAGTCATTTTACATGGATTTTCTGTATTTCCTGTCAATGGAGTATCATGGCAGAAACGATGGAAAATAGATGTGACGTTTGATAAAACGCTCAGATGCAGCCTAGCGCTTATAGTTGTAGGCAAATAAAGTGATGAAAAGTTATCATTTCTGCCTAGTGACTGTGACCCAAAGCATTTTACCTTATATTATCTTAATTAGGTAAATGAGCCCAGATATTGTGATTTATTACATGGTGACATTTACTTTTTATTTTTACATTTTTGCTTTGTCTTCTCTAAGGATTTTTGTAGTGAAACTACACATAAATTAAATTTTAAAAAATTCTAAAATACTGTATTAGGGATAATAAATAAGAAACTAAATATAGTGTTTAAAATCTATTTTTTAAAATGTGCAGCATAAGAAGAATAAATAATGTAGAATAAAGACTATAGACCCTGAAATTAGTGCGATGAAGCTAATAAAGACTGAGGGTTTGCAAGAGCAAAATTGAAACGTCATAACATTGTAATTAAAGTGGAAAACACATTAGAAATGTGCTGAAGGGTAGACTTAGGGAAATCAATTTGGATAAAGTTTGGCAGGTTATGTGAGAAAATATGTCACAGGCCCCAGATATAATCAAGCAAGTTACTTTGGAATAGGTTTGGAAAGTAGGGGAGAAAAATATGAGAGAAGTCAAATAAACTATATAGTACAGTTTTATTTCATTAATGCATGTTAATATTATACAGTGACGGGCTTGTTTGAGGAATTTGGTATTATTTTGGGAAGCTGCATTTATCCCACCATAATCTCCTCCCAACCCCTCTTCTCCTCATCCTTGTCTGTAGAACTCTGCCTTCTGGTTTCCTAACCTCTCTCCTTTATTTTAATTGCTTACTTATTAATTTTGTGTATTTTTAGTTTGTTCCATCAGAGAAAACATGCAATATTTAATTTTGAGAATCTGAGTAATTTCATTCCACCTGATAGTTTCTGGTTCCATCTGTTTTCCCGCAGAGGACAGTCTACCTTGTACATATATACTGTATTTTCTTTATTCATCCACTGATAAGCATCTAGGCTGTGATGGCTCAGCTCTTGTGAATTATGTCACTGTAAACTTGGGTGTGTGGGTGACTTCAAGCTGTGCTCTGAAGCCATAGTAACAAAAACAGCATGCTACTGGCACAAAAGGCAGAAATGAAGACCAGTGGAAAATGACAGAAGACAGAAACCCAAGCACCAACAGCCGTCTACTTTTTGAAAAAGGGACCAAAATCATGCTAGAGAAAAAAATAATCTGTTTAACAAATAATACTGGGAAAACTGGAGAGCCACATACAGAAAATTGAAACTAGATCTCTATCTCTCCTTGTACTAAAATCATATCACAGTGAATCGAGAGTTAGATATAAAACCAGAATCATTAAAGCTGCTGGAAAACAACACTGAGAAACACTCGAAGCCAAAGAATTTCTTGAGAAGAATTCCAAAACTATGGAAAATCATACCAGGAATCAACAAATGAGACGACATCAGATCAAAAAGCTTCTGCACAGCAGAAGAAACGAGGTAAACTGGAGGTAACCCACTGAATGGGTGAAAATCTTTGCTTGTCACTCTTCGGATGGAGGATTAATATCTAGAATATAGAAAGAACTTTTTAAAAACAATAAATACAATAAGGAATGGAAGCAAATGAACTGAATAGATACTTCTCAAAAGAACTTCAAATGGTCAGAAAGCATATGAAAAAATATTTGCCACCAGAGAAATGTAAATTAAAACTACATTTAGATTCCATTTCACCCCAGTAAGAAAAGCTTTCATCAACTGTACAAAGAAAAAAAAAAAAAAAAGCAGTGAATGCTGGCAAGGACGTGGGGACAGAGGGACCCTCCTGCTTTGTTAAGGGGAATGCAAACTAGTACAACCACTGTGAAAATCAGAACGGAGAGTCCTAGATCAAACAGAGAGTGCTTCTGCATTTCATCTGTTTGTAGGATTACTGTGAGGATTTAATGAGGTTCTAGAGGGGAAGCATTTGGATAGGAGAATGGCTTGCAAATACTAGATGCAACTTAGTGATTATTGTTACATGGTAACCTTCACATTACCAGGGGAGCCTCTGGGAAGATGTTATGAGAAGAGCAGCAAGTTATTAACACCTGTTTCTACTGAAGTAGAGTGATCAGGGAAAGACACTGGTGTCAAGTCTGATCTATTCTAAGTCCCTGGCAGGCAATGTAGACATCAGAGTCTTCATCTTTAGCTGCAGTTGAATGATCATGAATATAGGTCTCTCTTTGGGGAAGGCATGCCAATGACAGGAGACTGGGAATGGAACGGGTGTGTGAGCCAAAGAGCAGTAAAAACATAGCAGATATATGGTCACCCATTTTATACCACTTTCCCCTTTCTTTCCACTTTTAGTTTCTTTAGTGATGAACTCCTGGCACAGGGGAGGAGTGTTACTTTTGTGAGGAGAAAAGTCCAGCATGAAGTGCTAAATTACTATCCTCTGCTCATTGTTAATAGAAATGTAAAGTCTTAAGAGATGGAGGCAACTCTGGAAATCACTTAAAGGATGACAACCTAGGAATGCACAAAATTTCAGACTGCGGGGTAGAGCCTAACTTTTCTATGTCTAATCTAGGATGTTTTTATATGGATAAGTGAGAGGAAGCATAGATAGCAGGTACCCTCCATTCAGGACCTACTATTTGTGGTGTGTCTTTTCCATGAAGCAGAGGTATGTATGCTTTCTGCTGCCACTTACTGCACATGAAATACAGTGGTGATATGAAGTTATGTCCTTCAGGGAAGTGGCTCTTTACTTATTCAAGAGAAAGCAGAACACCTGTCACATTTTTATTACTAGCCCAACTAATACTTATAATAGTAATACTGATAGTAGGAGCAGCAGCTGATGTTGCTTGTCAGTTAGGTTTGCCAAGGCAAAATGATGAACATTTCATGTGTATCATTTTACTTATTCTTCATGATAACCTGTTTTCTATCATAAAATAAAGAAGCTGGGGTATAAATTTTGCCCAGTAATTCATAACACCATGCAAAAAAATGTATCTATATATATAATTTTTTTTAATGAGCTCACTAATGTTTCTGATCTTACTGGCTCTTGAAGAAGAATTCAGGAACCCACGGCTAGGAGAGGTTGGACTAGATCCTCTGCTTCCAAATGAAATATGACTGAAAACACAAGACTGGAAAATATCTTAGTTACTTTCTTGCTGCTGAGACAAAAATAGTGAACACCCACAAGTTGAGGGAGGAAAGACTTAGTGAACTCACAGTTATAGAAGCTCCAGTTCATAATTGGCTTGGCGGATGGGAGAACCAGTTCATGGCACAAGAAGACAGCCAAAGCAAGCAAGCAAAGAATAAGCCCAGCTTTTTTGATCCTTTGTATCTTATCCAGGCTACTTAGGGAGTGTAGCATCAAAATCCTTAATCCTCAAGCCCAGCATCGCACTAACTGTGAATCAGTCCCAGCATCACTCACTCTAGATGCAGCCGCCTCTGAAAAAGTCCCACCTATGACTGCATGAGGCTTTGAGTGAACGTCTAGATTCAAACCATAACAATAGTGCTCCATCATTAGATACAGATGAGACTCTACAAATAAGGATCTCTTAACTAGCAGTTAACCGTCATAACAAAGGTAGAGGTTTAATGTTAGGATATCTCACTGTAGGTGCTGTGCATGGGAAAAGGTAGGCATGGGTTGCTATATTTGCAAGATGGAACTCCAGGAAGAGTCTGGATCCTGAATATAGTTCTAGGTGAATTATTTGAGTAAAGCATACATTTTGTTCAGCCTTTGAAGCTTCACTGCACACTCAACATGGCTAAGGAAGCTGAAGGAACAAAGGCATTCTTAACGATCTGGAAAAGGAAAATTCCATGCTGTTGGAAGAAAATTCTTTAACATCAGATTTTTTTTCAAACCAGCTAAAAGACTACGCTCTAAGAGCACTTTGAAGTCATCTAAAAATGGACTGTGTGACTAAAATCTCTCTAAGAAATGCACAAAAAATGATAGGGGCATAGAACAATACAAAAGCCAACTTGAAAGGCTTCCCAGTAGCCAAATCTGAGAAGGTTGTGAGGGAAAAAAAAATATATTGACAGAAAGCATGATGACACAGAATAAAATAAGAACTCGGGTATCCACACTGACAAGTGAGGTCTTCTTTATATTAGTATTCCATTTAATAAAACGAAGAAGAATGATGAAAATAGGTTGTCACCGTTGCACATCGCAATAGTAAGAATCATCAATGGAGGCTAAAATCAAGGCATGACGATATCATGAAAAATACAGTGAAAAATAGGAGATCAACATGATCTTAAAGTATGTCCCCAACAGTATCCTTCCCAGTTACAAAAGGAAATGCAGTAGCTTCGAGTAACCAGTGTTACTACTGCTAATAAGACAAAGCAATGTCAAAGTGTGCCTCCTACCACAGAGCACTGAGGAAGACATGACATCATTTGCCAAGCAAATCGAATAAACAGAAATTTCAGACAAACCTCAAATGAGATGCATTCTATATGATAATTGACCATTACGTTTCACAGTTAATAAGCTCATAATAGGCAAAGACTAAAGCACTGTCCTCCAAATTAGAGACTAAATAAATGTGATAATGAAATCCAGTGTGAGGTCCTGGTTCAGAAGATAGATGTTAATGGAGCAGTTGATGGACTTCGGTCTGATAGATTAGATAAACATAGCCTTTCAATGTGAATTTCCTGATATTGATCACTGTAATGTGATTATGTAAAATGTTGACATTGAGGAAATCTAAGTGAAAGGTACAGAGAAATTTTGTGTTGTTTTTGCAACTGCTACATAAGCCTTAAAGATTTTTGTAAATGTGCTTAAAAAGAAAAATAAATAAATGTAGGGATTCTGTTGAACTCTGAGGTCGTGTAATTCTGAGTTTTAGAAGTTGATGATGAAACCATCTGATAAATCTCAGGGCAAAGTAAAAACTCCTGGCTAACCCATGCCACCTTTTTGAACCCTCGACCCTGAGGCGTGCTGTTCTGGAGTCCCAAAGACCCAAGCAGCAGTGAAAGGACGGGCTGGCCAAGGGAACAGGCTTTCAACACCGGACCCGTAGGAATTTCCCGTAACTGAGAAACTAGTGCCCCAACCTGCCAGGGTGGGGCTGTACAGTAGTTAAAGAGAGGTATGAAGGGGGTCACTGATTCTCCGAGTACTAACTTGGATGGCACCTCCTACTCCTACAGAGAGCGGATCTACTTTCCTTCCCAACCCAGAGGTTGCAGTCGGTACCAGGCATTACGCGAAGCAGATACAAAGATTAGTAGAGCTGTCCTTGTGCTCAGAAGCTCACGGTCTAGGTAAAAGACAAAGAAATGAGGGAGGTATAAGCTAACGATCACCCGTGGCCTTAGGAATGGATGTCTACTTTAGTTGGACCCACGTGGAGGAAACAGAGTCTTAAGGGGGCTGTGTGGGCGGCAGAGGGATGCAGAAAGATGGAGCAAAAACAGCAGAAATGATTAACCTGTAGCACCTATGGACAAATCAACATGAGGGAGATAGTAGAGTTTCATCATGTAACTGAATTTCCAATATGGTTGAGTTTTCCTTTAGACAAGATGAACTTCGTGTTTTCTAAAACTTAAAAATGTATGGAGAGAACAGATATTTTTCAGAGGAAGAAGTAAGAGCAGCTAAGAAGCATATGAAGAAATGCTCAACATCATTAGTCATTCGAGAGATGCAGATGAAAACAACATTGAGATTTCATCTCACTCCACATAGAATGGCTGCCATCTCAGAATCAGCCAACGGCAAATGTTGGCGAGGCTGCGGAGAAGAAGGAACCCTTCTCCAC
>PVIR01024467.1:0-10351 GCA_004026965.1 Petromus typicus | reverse complement strand
AAAAAAAAAATGTATGGAGAGATTTCTACAACTATTTTCCTATCATAAATATAATGCATGCTTATCATAGAAAATTGGTAGAAATAGAAAATGATAAAAAGAGAAAATATTTCCACTTAATGGGTAAGCATGGGTCCTGAAAATATCTACTTTTTGTTCTAGAGTTTGTCAGAATTTATTTTTTTTTAGTATTAAATTTTTCAGATAGCAACCAATATGATAGTTCTTAGAAAAGATAATTACAGATATCATTGTCAATTAATAGTCTTAAAATAAATTTTAAGATTATGTTTTCATTCCATCGATACATTTAGCATTAAACTATGTACAAGATACTATGCAAGACATACACAGATCTTTCTATGAAGGGGACAAACTCCAATTTGAAGGGCATGGATATAATTTCATTTATAACCGAAAGGAAACCTCAGCAAGCCAGACACTGTTTGGGGAAGAGTTAAGATATGATTAGCTTGTCAGGTGCTCTTAATAAAACACAGCATCATTATCTATGTCTCATCTCAAACTTTCGGAATGTCCCACCAAGACATTACTTGTAAATTATACCAAAGAGTTACATAACTGGCAAAAAGTTCTTACATGTGTCTTAAAGATGTTGGTCATTTTAATATGTAATTAAAAATGAAGCTCCACAGCTTCAAGCATTTGTAAATAAAAAATAATTACCTATTTAAAGTGAACACACGGAGCACACCTTTGTTTATTTACTTAATAGGTAAATATTGCTGCAAGACAGACCCTGTGACTGGCTTACACATGGCCTTCACCCTTACAGAATTGACTTTCTCATGGAGGCCCAGGTCCCAAGAAACATAACAAATATTGAAGCACTTTTCTCTCTCTGGCCCTTTGAGATCCGTGAAGCCAAGGCAGTTGGTTGGCCAACATCAAAATAAATATCAGCAGAGAGGCACCTTCTCAACATTTTCAGATGACAGAAATTGAAAGCAATTTCTGAATAGTTTTCCTTCCTTACCCCCAAATTAATTTTTTCAGATCCAAAACTGGATGAGAAGATCAGATCTCTCTTTTCCTAAACTTTTTTCATCCTTTTTTAATTTAAAAGATGTATTAGGCCATTTTGTATTGCTATAACAAAACACCAGGTAGCTTATTTGAAAAGAATGCTACTTGGCTCACAAAGGCTGTGAGTCTGAATTGGGTGTCCCCACCTGTGGTACAGTCTTGGTTAAGGGCCCCTTTGACAATCACAACATGATGGAAAATAGGAAAGGAAGCAGCTAGGTGAAGAAAGGGCCATGCAGGCAGGAAGGCCTCGTGTTCCAACAATCTGCCCTCAGGAGAACTAGTTTCCTGTGATAACTGCATCACTCCCTTCCCAAGGGTAAAACATGACCTACCTGCTCTACCCTAGACTCTTCCTCTCCAAGATTCTACTACTCCAACGCTCACCTTGGGACCCTGATGCTAGCATGTGAAGTTGGGGAGGACATACTCAAATCATAGCCAAACTAAAGCAAGAGAGAACGTGATAAGAAAAATATTTCAAAATAAACATGTCCAAGTTCCATTCAGTGTTACATATATATTTTTTTATTTGTTGTAAATCTTTCTGTTTCTTTGAGATTTATTTACTCACTACGAACTCAGATCTATCCAGAATCCATGAAAGGAAAATAGATAATTCCAAAGTTTTGATAATAACACATAAGCTCTGCACCTCAAAGCACTTAAGGTGCTTTGCATCCAAAACTAAATTTTAGAAATAAAAAATAGGTGTGGCCAAAACAGTAATAATTCTTCTGTAATATTTCCCAAAGGAAGTTGTGGAAAACAGCCATTCTGTTATTTCTCCTCCGACTGTATCATTCATAGATATGATTATGAGGTCCCAGAGTTGGAAATATCAACCCAAGTGTGCTTCCCTTGGCCTGCAGGTGCAGCACACATGGCCTTCAGAGGGAGATTAGATTCTGCCTGTCTGTGCAAATTCCACTGAATTGAATTGTGTGTCTCTTTTATTTTCTGAAGTGAAACAATTTTATTTCACAGTTATCTTTAAAACAACAAAACTATTTTAAACCTCATATAATAATATTGATGTAATTATCCTTTTTAGAAAATTGTTATATAGACTTCAAAGAAAAATATGCCCCAATTTTTTTTTTTTAGGTTTTTGAGACAGGGTCTTGCTTTGTGGTTCAGGCTGGCTCTGAGCTTAGCCTCAAATTCACAGCACAGCAATCCTCCTGCCTCTGCCTCCCGAGTGCTGGGATTACAGGCGTGAGCCACCACGCTTGGCACTGTGGTGTGTGGTACTGATGGTTGCTGGGCGTGAGTCTCCACGCCTAGTATTGTATGTGGTTACCGAGGGATCGAACCCGGGTCCTTGCACTTGCAAGACAAGTGCTGGAACTACTGAGGTAAATCCCCAGTCCATTTTGTGTTTCTAGGGAGTTGCTCAGAAAAAACATCTTAACCAATTTATAAAACATGCCATTCCATGTATTTCCTTAATAAAACTTAACTGGAAAATAAACCCTGGCATGATTTTTCAGGAGGCTGATAATCTAAATCCTACCTCCAAAATTAACCCCAATAAAGATGATCATCCAGATAGATGCATTTAGTAGGTCCACTGCAACACACCGTGGACATATTGAATTATAAAACCGTAACCTGAGCATGTAAATGAAAATAAATAGGTCATATTGTTGACATTAATACTTAAATGACAGCATTAAGTATCTGTAAAGTGGTCACTTTGGGATGAGAGGTAAATGCCTTTGTAAACAGTTGAACTTGAGACTTACTGCTGAATGAGCATAGACAAAAATCCTGAATAACGTGTACACTTGATAACAAATGGACGTGGTTTTTTCTGCCATGAATCTTAATAATTCAATATGTTATGTGTAGTAACAGCTGTATTTAATGTAGCTGTATGTATTTCATATGAAATAAAGTAATGGTTTTTTATTTTTGCAATTTATTATCAATTGTTTAGTTTTATGTGGGATGCCTTCTTAAGATCATCATGGTTGTTGTCTTGTAAGCCTTCAATTACCACTCGATGTACTGGGCACTTCATGAAGCCCAGCTGTAAGAGGTTGTGACTGGGGGAAGAAATCATGGGATTTGATCACTGATAGTTGTGTTGCGAGTGCACCACAGCAGGCTACATGGACAAGAAGTGTTCATCTAGGGAGAGTTTGTGGTTGGACATGAGAGATTGGGGCTGGTGGTTTTATAGGAAATAGTCACTAGAAGTTTGGGCTGCAATTTGGGGGTTGGAGAGTTGCAACAATGTTCTAGAAGAAGATAATATGACTGTATTGGAATAAATGTAGATTTTATACATGAATAATAAAGTTATTATATATGAATAAGTGGATAGATATAGATTGTTCTGCATGAAAAAATAAGACGTCCCCTGAAAAGAAGGTCCATTTCAACTTTTGAAGCAAAAAATATAAGACCTAGTCTTACAATGAAATATGGTAGGTATTCTTCCCGCTGGAATCTATAACATAGAAACTTGCTAGTAGTACAACTAGCCAAGGTGTAAGTTCTATGAAAAAATAACTGATTTTATATGATTTAATTGCACCTCTGGTCACCATTAATGATAAATTTTGAATTGAGATTCTCAAGTATGATGAGACTATCAGAAGTGTCAGGAAATCACTTCTTCAGAGAAAAAGACACACAATTCTCAGACTTAATAGAGGGAGTGTCAGCTAGAGAGCATTCAAGGGGCCCAAGATTAATCACCGACTTTCTCAAAATGCACTAATGAGTAATGTATTCGAAGACGTTTTCTCAGAATAATAATTTTTTAAAAACCTCTTAGAATGGGCTTGTTTTGAGGTTCGCTACATTATGGCTTGACTTGCCGTAGCTTACAAAGGATGGCTCTAAATATTTCCACCTCTTGGAGTTTGGTTCTTGGTAAAAATCCTCTCTCCTTACATTTCGCAGGTACACTTTCTCCCTTGTTCTCAGTCCTCCTCTGGATAGCAGTCGCGATCTGCACATCTATGCTATTTTTCCTCTCCAAGCCAGTGGGCATCCGGCCATTTCTTGTGTCCATCATGCTCAGATCGATATATACAATAGGTCTGGGACCTACACTAATCCTTCTAGGTGCAGCGAACGTAAGTACTTTGCTTTACACTGTTACAGAATTAATTAAAAGTATATGAAATATAAAAATACATTTTAATCCTAGTACTCAGAGCATATTTGATTTATGATGAATCTAAATAAATCCGAGTATATTTGCACCCAGCCCACTTAAATTAGACAGGAAGGAAATGTAACAAATGAAAAGTTGATATATTGAGGGAGATTTGGGAATGGCCCGGTGCTGCCATGGATTTAATCTTACCCACTTTTAATGCCTTCTGCACCCTATATACCCACAGCTACTGACAAAAATGACTATGAGCACTGTTAGCATCCTAGATTACCTGAGAAAGATTAAATTATATTCAGTAGAATTTAAGAAGTACCTTTCATCAAATGACTTAAGAAGGGCTACTTGATGAACAAATAGGAAATGAAGCTCCTTTTACCTGAACAAATCCCATAGAAGTACAAAAATCATACATGAGATTAATATCTTTTCCACCAAATTTAGAGAATGGGACACACTTTGAAACTTTGAAACTTTCGGTGAGTTTAGAGTAACTGAGCTAGAGTGCTCTCAAAAAACAAGAGCAATATTTTCAGAAATAACTCTACTCAAGAAATAAAATATTAAAGGGAATTCATGCCAACTTTTTCAAGGCAGAGCCATAAAGGGATATAAAGAAAGTAAATTATAAGGTTGGTGAAACAGCAAATAGGCAGACAAATACACAAATAATGTTAATACATCCACTATATAAAAATGCTTTCTGTGTATTTCACTGGGTTCCTCACATTAAATTCTATATGGTATACCTCAGGCTCATCTCCCCCACTACCTTATCTGGTTCTTCATGGTATCAGGTAACCATTCAATGTCTGGAAAAGTGTAGATACTCCGTAAATATTTCTTGAATAAGTCAGCTAACCAATGAATGAGTAACTGAGTGAACAGATGATTAGCTTTATATCCTTGAACATTTACGATGCCTTTCACATAAAATACATGGCAAATATTTATTGAAAATTAATAAATAGAAGAGTCAACCAAATTTTTGAATCTGAGTTAGTGTGGCCAGTTCTCTTGTTTCTATGTTTCCTTCTGCTTTTTAAAATCACACTTCTTTAAACATTTGACACAATGTATTTGACAGCTTCTAGTCAACGGGAATATTCAGGCAGCAAATTACCAGTTTCCCTTTGTTGTCCATACCGGGAAGGAAAAGGAGTGACTGAAAAATGTCTGTATTCTGAGAATTTTAGTATAGTGAAGACACATCACCATGAATCCCCTTCTAAATACCTCCACCGAGCCACCCACACTTTGCAAACGCTTCCGGAAGCAGTTCTGGGAGTCCTCTTGTGAGGGCTTCGCAGCATAAACCATGTTCATACAGCCAAGTAAATTGTCACATGTACTAGTCCCGAGTATTTCTACCAAAGACTCTACACTGATTGTGGACAGACCCAATGAAATAATTATAATCGATATTGTAGCTATTGATGTTTTATTTATAATTTTAATATTATATTGACTGATAGAAATGTTTCAGTGAATAATCTTCCAGTTTAACTTATAAATATATTATCGATCACTTACATAATGATTTGGACACTTGAAGGACGAGTTGTCTGGTATCACTAAGTCGTATCATGAGAAAGAAGAATGTTTCTCCAACTCCTTCAGTTCCTCGTTAATATTTCCAGGTTACATGCTAAGTGCTATATCAAAACTATTTGTAAATTTCATGATGCCAGAGAGAGTAAAGTTCAACTTCCCTCTTACAAAATCATTTCTACTTGAATATATTTCACTTTAGCATGAATACTTTAAAACATGCGGACAGCCGAGTCCCTATTTCTGATTTAAAAAAGAGGTAGATGAGTCTCACTGGGAGGTGAACTCTGTTCCACTTCCAGGCTATGGAAAACAGAATCGTATCTTTCACGTTCTAGAGCAAGGCTCATAAATGAGCAGCAAACCCTGCAAATGAGAAAAGAAAATTGTGTTTCACGTGAAAATCACGGAGTGCCTTTCGGCAGGCCTACGTGCTGACTTCTGCACTGATAAACTGAAATGACTGGCTCTTCCTAAGAAGGAGAATTCTGTCTTTTTATTATTCTTTGTCTGTGTGTGGGGCTTAGAGATTATTTAATTGTTTACAAGTCAATTTAGAGAATTAGGAATCAGGAAGCAACATAAAAATAACTTACCTAAATCACAATCATCCTGAAAAGTCATGATTCTAATTTATAATTTTATAGTGTATAGAACTTACTCTTGGATGACAGTGGTGGACTATTGTGGTGAATCAGAAAATATAGAATAAATTTAAACAGCAGTCACACCAGATAATTTAAAGAGCAAGTTAGGAATAATTCTATGCATTCTCTTTTCAGCCTTTTTTACATATATTTCTTGTCCAGCACCTTATATGAATCAGCCTTTTGTATATATTTCATAAGTCTTTAAATGATGGTTTCTTATTACATCAAACTTGGCCACTGAACAATAAAGACTTCCACTACACTGTAGATTTGGTAGTAGTGTGAGCTAACGATGATAAAACACTATCTAGAGAAGTGAAATCGTCTCTTTGACTTTACTGACATCTTAAACAGAACGATGAAGGAATGATTATTGGCTTATACAGAAGATACTTTTTCAGCTGGGAGGAAAGTTCCAAAATGTACTGTGCTGTTGGCTAGTTGACCCTTCACAACCTGAAGTCAGACCCATTTACCACTGAACTGTACTGCTCTGAACTCGAGGATGTTTAAGGAAAAGTTTTTCTATCCTCTCAGATTTCACATCTGCCTCAGAGAATCATGTTCTTTCTTGTGTTATTTGAAATCATCTCCGAAGGTATTTTTGTTCAACAGAAAAGCAGCAGTGTTACAAAGAGCAACGTGTTTTCCTGTTGTCATGCTTGGACACTTAGAAACATAATTCCATTAGAGACACAACGAAGAAGAGCAACAGGGAACATTTAAAACTCTCTATTCTTTTCTTAATGACAAGAGGCAAACTGGCTTTTATAAGTAATACAGAAATTCTAAAGCTAAATAGATGGCACTAAATTTACAATTGCTGTTTTTAAAATATCATTGCTTAGATCATTCCTATGAAAAAAATATCAGTATAAATATCTGCATCCTAATGTCATGCCACATAAGGCAATATTAAATATAGGTTGAATATAAATATACTGCACAATCAAAAAATATAAACACTCCAAAATATTTATTGAATAATTTTCAGATATATGGCTTAGGAAATAAGTATATGTGTTTTATTTATTTTAACAACATGTAAGTACATTTGTGTTTTCTGTGCATATAAAATAAGTGTAAAAATATCTTGATGATTTGTTTGTTTAAAGTAGTATTCAACATAAAAAGTCCAAGACTGAAAAAAAAAATAAAGACCAATCTCTGGATATTTACTGAAAAGATACCTTCTGTTCTATTTCTAGTATAATTAAATTTATATGTAAATATATAAATATATAATACAAATTTATTTTATATTTAATATATATTTATAAATATATTTACATATTAAATATATGGATGTTTATATATTAATTGTATATTTATAAGTATTTTATATATTTATAAATATTTTTATATATGTAGTTTTTAATATATATATATATAATGGAAAATACAATAAAGGTAGCATTTTATATGCCATTGAACTATGCTTCATATGCATTGTGTCATTTAGGCCTCTGACGAGATCTGCCAGGTGGGAATATTTTTATTCCAGTTTTGCCGAGGAAGCCACTGAAACTTGCAGTTGTAGGGCCCGAACTGCACCATAGTAAGGAAAACCAGGATTAAAATTCAGATTTGTCTTGATAGCACAAGTGGGTTTTTGCATCAATCTTCTCTCTTTTCCTAGAAGAGCAAAAGGTACAAGTTTTGCACTTATTTCATTTATATGGAGATTTGTAAGCCATGCTGAAAAAGTACAAAACGAGAAATCATAAAAGGCAATCATAGAGTGTGTGAATAATCATTTTCGCCAGTGTCTTGCTATGTATGTGAGTTCAAGGATCAATAAGACAATAAAATCTCATCTTTCCCTCCCTTTAGCTTTGTAATAAAATAGTGTTTCTGGTGAGTTTTGTCGGGAACCGTGGCACGTTCACCCGGGGCTACCGCGCGGTCATCCTGGACATGGCCTTTCTCTATCACGTAGCGTACGTCCTGGTTTGCATGCTGGGCCTCTTTGTCCACGAATTCTTCTATAGCTTCCTGGTGAGTACCTCTTCCCATGGACAATCGCTGCAGAAAAAATATACAATGCTGCTGCTCCTGCTTATCTTTTGATTTTTTTTTTTTTAAAGCAGGCCCTGACATTTAGGACAAATTATGTTATTTTTAGAATTACCTAGGAGAAATATGAAATTTTTGGTCTCTTTCTCTGGGAAACCACATAGGGAGGAGGAGAGGGGTTTTTTTGCCTCAGTGAGAAGCAACCAGACATCCTACCTCTTGATCTAGACTTCATAGGAAAATAAGCTGTTTTTGGTTTTAGCCAAATAGTGTTTCTCTTCACATTTAATGATTCTCCAATAGAGGAGAATAATAAGGAAAATGGGGATATATTTCCTAAGTGTCGAACTCATTATATTTTATTTGTAATAGAAAACATTATGCTCATTCTTAGAATAGCATATTTCCTAAATGAAGAAGAACAAAGTCCAACCCTCCAAAATGAGTTAAGGATACTCTTATAGCTACAGCTTTAATATAGCATGTCATCATGCAATCTTGTATATATATTTTCTCCTATGGTTTTTTTTGTTTGTTTGTTTTCCTTGTTACCTATGTGCTCTTTTATAGCTATGAACCAGAAAAAAGGTCAGTATAAAAATATGATAATGTTTTGAAACTTAAAACATTGCCAGGTTTATTAATGTCATAGTATAATAGAACCATTTTAGTTTTCCACCCATTAGTGGACCTCAGTGGAGAGTGCTCTTGAACGAAATGATTCCTGAAAACAGGATCTAAAATGGTCTGTTGACCTGCTTTGCTCAGATCATGAATGCAGCACCTTCTGCATCCAGTTTGTCCAGCACACCCATGTAGGAGACTGAGGCTGATTTTCCTTTATTCCTCCAGCTCTTGGAAGGTGAAAGAGTGGGTTTGTCTATTGCATTTGGACACAAATGTTCAATCAGTTAAGTTAGAGCATTCAACAATATAGTAGATTCAATCCAAATGAATTCCCTCTTTTACCTGATTCAACAGAAAATTCCATTTTCTGCCTGCGTTATTATACCCAGCACTTTTACCTAACCATTACAGATGATGTTTTGTGTTTTAGGCCATTTTACTGAAGTATTGTTGACATATAAAAATCTGTACCTATTTTATATATATATAACTTGATGGATCTATGACACTTTTTATTTCAATATTCTTGTTTATAAAAAGAATAAGAATAGTAACTGAGAATCTTAATGTTAAGATCCATTGAACAAATAATATGAAAAAGTAATATGTATGGAAAAGTATTTTACAAAATAAAGGCATATTTTATTATGTGAGTTATTAGTAGTAATATCACTTTTATTTTCTGTTAACCCTTTTTCTAACTTTCCTCTAATCTTTCATCTTTCAAATATTATCCTGGTGCTAATTTTTTTGTTCAGTTGATTAAACCATTTTGATGCTTAGAATACTAGAAGGAAATCGCAGATTTACTTAATATCACTAGAACTGAGGATTTAGCTCAGTGGTTCTAGTGCCTGCCTTGCACATGTAAGGGCCTGGGTTTGATCCTCAGTAACCACATACAATAATGCCCAGCATGGAGATTCGCGCCCACTGGCAATCAGAACCACATACCACAGTGCTAGGCGTAGTGGCTCATGCGTATAATCCCAGCACTTGGGAGACAGAGGCAGGAGGATTGCTGAGTTCAGGACCAGCCTGAACTACAAAGCAAGACCCAGTCTCAAAACAAACAAACAGTAGTTAAGCATGTTTTAAAACATTTTTACTTTTTAAAAAAATATTTGAGGCCGGGGAGTTAGCTCAGTGGTTCCGGCGCCTGTCTTGCAAGCGCAAGGGCCCGGGTTCGATTCCCCGGAAACCACATACCATACTGGGCGTGGAGACTCACCCCAGCAGCAACCAGTACCACATACCACAGTGCCGGGCGTGGTGGCTCACGCCTGTAATCCCAGCACTCGGGAGGCAGAGGCAGGAGGATTGCTGT
>PVIR01024466.1:0-26054 GCA_004026965.1 Petromus typicus | reverse complement strand
AATGAGAGGATGTCAGCCCTGCACGCCCGGGTGTGGCAGGAGAGGGCTTCACCATCTGGGCCCGGCCTCGCCAGCCTCGCAGGATCCTGACTGGCTGGTCCAGTGTGCAGGTTTGGGGCCTGCACGAAGCCCGCGAAGCTGCCTCTGCTCCCAGCTGCCGGTGATGCAGGCCATTCTCCCGTGAGGGATGGAGGGATTTGTCCTTTTACCCTGGGCCACTGTCTGGAGCCAGCAGCACTGCTGTCCTCAGAGGGGCCGCCTGGCTGGAGGTTTTCTAAAGCCAGAGGGAGCTGTGGGTTGGAAGAGGCAGGATGAATATGCCGGAGAGGCTGCAGACCTGGGGCCACATCTGGGAGGGCAAGCGCAGCCCTAGGGTATAAATGTGCTGCGTGTGTTTCATGCCAGGCTGAGGCTGGGGCCGCTCTGTGTCCACGTGACTCACAAGTCTCCTGTCTTCCTGGCTGGTCCGGGGTGGGGGGCAGTACAGAGCCCCGGTAAGCTGTGCAGGCCCAGCCCTCCGCCGGGCCCCGGTGCCCCTCAGCTGGAGGGGGCTTCTTCCCTGGTGGACACCTAACAGCATCCAGAGGCTGGGAGGCCCTTCGGGCAGACTCCGACTCAGCCCGGGGCTCTAGGGGCCGCCTGGCCTGCTGTGGTGATGGCCAGCTCTGGGTGCAGGGTTTTGCTGAGGCCGGATATGCAGGCACAGGTGGCAGATGGCTCTGACCACTGGGGGCCAGCGCATTCTGTCCTGCGGTGGCAGGAACAGCACAGGATTCCCCAGGGTCCCCTTCCAGAGGGCCTGCCTGCAGCACCTGCTCTATTCTTGGGCAGACACCTTCTTCTCCAGCTGGCCAGCACTGAGGCTTCTGGGGTCCAGGTGGGCCAGGTAGATTGCATGGCCCCTTCCTGGCCCATCCCCAAGTCTCAGCACAGCATCCGACTGCCCTCCACTGCCTAGCTGGAGACCCCTCCTCCTCCCTCCGGCAAGAGTGAGCACCTCCCAGCCCGCAGAGCTGTGTGGCTGCCAGTGTTAGACTCAAGCGTTAGCCCCCAAGCTGCCTCCACCCTAAGCCCTCCCCTGCCCACAGGAGACCTTGGGGGGGGGTGGCTGACAGGAGAGATTCTAAGTGGTGGGGGAGGTTGGTCTGCGTCCAGGCGAGGAATAAGTGCAGCCAGTGGACAGGGACACTGGCCACTCAGCCACAGGGGTGGCTCAGAAGAGCAGGACCTCCTCGCCTGGCTCATGGCTTGGCACACCTGGGCTCACCTGTGCATCCAGACCATCTCTACCCAACCTGCCCCCGAATGCACAGAGCCCACTCATGGGGCTAGGAAGAGGCGGTCCACCGCCATCCACGGCCACTGTGCCTGGGGGTCTCCCGGACGGGGCCTTTCCATCCAGCCCCACAAGTGATGGGGAATCCTCGTGTTTGCGTGGAACCTCTTTTCATTGGGAGATCCCAGCCGTGTGGGGGGGTAGCGCGCGGCCAGGTCACCTGGCAGGGTCACCTCGCTCCCACTTTGCCATCTTCCTAATGTGTGATGTTCGAGAAGTCAGCTGCTCGGTGGTCCACGCTATAAGCCCTGCACTCTGGAGGCTGAGGCAGGAGGATTACAAACTGGAGCCTAGGACTACTTGGTAACTTAGCAAACCCCTCTCTTAAGAGTTTAAGAAAGTGTTCAAAGGGCTGGGATATGGTGTGTGCAAAGTTCAACCCCCGGACTGAGATGACAGAGGAGAAGGAAAGTCAGGTTCCCATCCATGCACACTGGCAAATGGCAAGACTATTCCCTAAGGTCATTCTGAACCTTAGACAACAGCAAAGAGTCATTATAGCAGGAACAATGCACATTTACTTCCTAGCTTTTGAATATTGTCTTCTCTAGATACGTTCCAAAAGTCAATTGTTGCAGAATTTAAAGTCAAGGAACACAAGACATCTGCCACACATCTGCCTGGTGGCCAGGAAGTCTGGCACACGGTAAAGCAGGGAAGGGGGATACCCTGGCACGAGAATTCCGTGAGCCTAAGAACACGCAGAACCTCCCAGTGCTGCTGCAGGAAACTTGTGGAGCCTGAGCTCATCAGTGGCCCAGACTCGTCCAGGAAAATCAATACAGGTTTCCCACGTGACGCAGTGCACGAGTTCCTGAAAACCTGGAGGTGATTCAGTCTTTTCCACAGACCCACGTGGAGGAACATCTGGGTCAGCTCCATGTGCTGCTGAGGCTACACAGGCTGCACACATGCGTGCATGCAATGAGGGCGGTGACTGTGGCATCTGAGCCGTGCCATCAGTGCACCAACGCAGCCTGCTGTGGCATCATGTGGCTGACCCTCCAGGAAGCTAAGAACTCTCCTTTTTTCTGGAGACAAGGTCTCACTACTAAGCCTGACCTTGAACTCCTGAGAGGTCCTCATGTCTTAGTCTCCCAAGTGCTAGGATTAGGCCACAAGGAACTCCTAAACAGGGCAAGAACTACTTCCTCATAACCCTTTGACCACAAATATACATTTGTCAAGTCGGCTTACGTCATCAAGGCCTTTGTAAGCCTTTACTGAACACTTCCCAATCATTGCCCAGTCACACCTGATAACCTCCCCTTTTCGGTACAAAGTACTTCCCGATCTCTGTATCTATTTTCTTTCCTAAGAATCTTGCTGGTAATGGTCCACACCTGTTATCCCAGCCCTGGAGAGGCTGAGGCAGGAGGATCGGTGCATGCTGGAAGCCAGCCTGGGCTACAGAGCGAGACCCTGTCTCAAAACCACACAAAATCAGAAGCATGGGCCAGGGATTTAGCTCAGGGGTTCTGGTGTCTGCCTGGCAAGTACAAGGTCCCAAGTGTGATCGCTGGTAATCACACATCACAATGCCAGGCAGGCACTGTGACTCACGCCTGTAATCCCAGCACTCAAGAGGCAGAGGCAGGAGGACTGCTGTGAGTTCGAGGCTACATAGTGAGCTCAGGGCCAGCCTGAACTACAAAAGTGAGACCTTATCTCAAAAACAAAAAACAAAACAAAACAAAAACCCCCAGAAACTTGGTGGGGGAAGCAGGCCTGCATCCTGCCCATCTCACAGAGGCAGCTGAGGCGCATCAGATACCTCTGAGGGATCAGGACTACTGGGACTCTGGTCCAGACCTCCGGGGGGCCACGAACCCCTGTCCCCAGCCTCCCTCACTGCATGTCCATCTAGGTTCACGTACCTTGTCTCGATGCACAGGTCTGGGGTCCTCAAGCCCCTGTGCTCCCCACAACCTACAGCCTATCTGCCTGCCCGAATGTGGGTTCTTCCTGTGGGTGACCCTGTGTGTGCCGCGCACCACAGCCCATGTACCCAGAGGACAGTCACTACAGTGGACAGCAGGCCGGATGCTGGTGCCTGCATGGGCCACGGGCCCGTCCTCTTCAGACAGTCACCAGGGGTGGTGACGGACCAGATTACACCCTGCAGGAGACTCCCATCTGTCCCTAGGGGCTGAGGAAGCTGGGTGGTGCTGTGAAGGGGGCAGGTGGGAGGCAGCCCACAGGCCAAAGCACAGCCAGTGCGATGGCAGATGGACCAGGGCCCTGCAGGGGAAGGCAGAGAGGCTGAGCAAGGCCGTGCGGGGGGAGGGGGCAGGAGTCAGGCCCACGTTCTGCCAGTGCAGTATCCAGGCCAGAGCCTGATGCCGTCAGATCAGAGCCCAGGACAGGGACTCCTAGAGCTGTGGGGGACAGAGGACAGTTCTGCTGTGGGCACCATGGTGCCCCAGTGCTTGGGAGGAGCGCTGGTACAGAGTGGGTGCTCACAGCTCACTAGCGGAGCAGGTGAGATGTGGGGCCTCACTTCGGGAGTACGTGGCAAAGTCTGGACCTCAGGTGCTGCGCGTGAAGAAGGTGGACAGGGAAACAAAGCCTCTGAGCCAGGGGCCAGGATGAAAATGGACCTCGGGGCTGGGGATTTGGCTCAGTGGTTCTGGTGCCTGTCTTGCAAGCGCAAAGACCTCGGTTCGATCCCGGTAACCACATACCATACTGGGCGTGGAGACTCACCCCAGCAGCAACCAGTACCACATACCACAGTGCTGGGCGTGGTGGCTCACGCCTGTAATCCCAGCACTCGGGAGGCAGAGGCAGGAGGATTGCTGTGATGTGAGTTCGAGGCTGAGCTCAGGGCCAGCCTGAACTACAAAGTGAGACCCCCTCTCAAAACAAAGCAGACCTCGGGCCAGAGGGCGGGGCGCCTGAACGCAGAAAGGAGGACCACCAGACACAGGTCTGGGTGCTGCGCGGCTCAGGAAGCTGCCGCCACCAGTGCTAGAGGACAAGAAGCCTGAGCCCCGGGAGAGAGCCAGAACCATGAGGATGGGGTGTCACAGGCAGGGGTCCCCAAGAAGTGCACTCTTAGGGGTTCCAATGGGAAGGAGAGGGAAGGTTAGGAGAACCCTGGGCGCCCTTTCTGGGAGCTGACAACGGGAAGCCTTTTCCAGGACCTCAGACCCCGGATGCAGACTGGAGGCCAGGGTGACCCGGATCTCTCCGAGGAGGCCTTTCCCACAGGAGCTCCGGACCTGCCTGACCCTCTCAGAGCCAGGCCTCGCCCTTGCTGGGCGCGGAGCGGGGCTCCACTCCGAGCTACAGCCGGTCTCCCCAGGCCGCCTCCCTAGACTGAAAAGACTGCCTGACCAGTGGCTTCAACTGCAGACATCCTCGGGTGGGCTCTGCACCTCCTCAGCCGGGATGTGGCCGTCACAGTGCGCACTCAATGCATCTTCCTGGCTTCGCTCCGCCACCCACCTATCAAACACCCCGCGACTTCCACAGCTGCACATGCCCGGCCTGACTCCAGGCCTCTTTTCCTGGCGGTGAAACCTGGTCTCCCAGTGTCCAGGAATTCCCAGGCGCTGGGCCTTCACCGCGTGTGCGCTGTTCAGCCTGAGTGAGGAATGTAATCTTTTTGGTCTTCAGTTTCTGCCATGATGTGGGGCAAAAAATAACCTCGTTGAATGGTTGTGAAACTGGAGCTCAGTAACACGTGCGGAGCGCTAAGAACAGGGCTCTGCAGGCCTCAGAGGAGGCTTTTACTGCTTACTTTTCATACTTTCATCTCCAGCGCTGGGCTTTTAGAAGATGCTTAATTAGCGTCTGCCGAACAGAGAATTAACACGGGGATTCCTGATTTATTCTTCGGGCTCGCCCTGGTTTTTCAAAAGCATTGAGCAGAAGTGCGAGAAAGGGTTCTGGCAGCAGTGATCCATGTTGTGAGTCTGGGGACTCCAAACTGACCTGCTTCACTTCAGAAAAACGACGGAGCCCCGAATGTTTTCTCTAAGCCCTTTGCAAAGCTCACCTTCCAGCTCTCCCAGATCCCGCCGCCCTCGGTGCGCTCGCCTCACAGGCGCAGGTAGCATCCCCGCGGTGAGCGACCTCGGGCCCGGCCCCGCCCACCAGGCCCCCCGCCCGGCCCGGCGCCTGCGGCCTCTCGCCGCGCCCACGTCCTTTGTTCCCACCAGCCTAGCGCAGGAAGCTCTCCGCGAGTCACTGCGAGGGGCGGCCCGGGAGCCCAGAGCTATTTCCGTGCGCTTGGGGCGGGCGGCGCTGGAGGCGGCTCGCAGGGCTGCGCTCGCTCCCATCGCAGCCAGCAGAGGTTCTATTTGTGGAAGCGAACAGACGTTGGGACAAGAGCTGGAGGGGCAGGAAAAGGGAAGAGCCACATCCCGACTACGCACGGTCTTCCCCGGAACCGCCGCGTGGGGCGCGGCCGCTCTGCATTTGTCACCTTCCCTCCCCCCGCTCGGGCTGCACCCACGGCTCTAACTGGAGCGAGAGCTCCCAGCCATGGGGCGGCGGGGACCCGCGCGCACAGGATCCGCGCCGGGCGGGGCGCGGGGCCGGAGCGCGCGCGCTCGTGGCCGCGGCCCATTGTGCGAGGGTGAATGGGGCGCGCGCGCCAATCAGCGCTCGCCTCGCGCCCGCCCCGCCCCGCCGCCGGGAGGCTGACGTCACGGGAGCTCCCCCGCCCCCTCCAGTCCGGACCCGCCGGAGGGCGCGCGCTCCTGCCCTGCCGCCCGGGGGGCGCGCCCTGGGAGCCCGGGACGCCCCACCTGCCCCGCGCGCCGCCCGCGCATCCCAGCCCCGGGCGCCACTCCCCTCCCCCGCCTCCCTCCGCTCCGGTGACTGCTGCCCCGGCGGCTGGCCGGAGTCCTCGCAGCCACCTCATTGCACAACCCGGCTTCCCAACTGTTTACACAGCCCGGCCTGTGAGTGTGTGTGTATACAGCGTGAGTCACCGGGAGGCGGGGGAGGTGGAGGGAAGGAGAAGGGGGAGTGCGCTGGCCGGATCGGTGCGGCGCACACACTTACTCACACTCGTCACTCTCTCCGAGCGCCTCGCCCGCTCGCACACGCCAGAGCCCAGGAGCGCGCGGGGATCGCGAGCGCAGCGGAAAAGTTTGCTCCGGTCCTCGCCGAGACTAGCTGCTCTGGGAGTCCCGTCCTCGCCGCTCCGGACCGGGAACGCAGGCCGCCTCCGCCTCCGGGACCGTCGGCGACTGCAGCGGCGGCCGCCTCGAGCAGCCCGAGCCGGAGCGGCGGGCGTCACGGGCCCTTGCCGGCCTCCTGCCCGGCCGGTCCACAGCTGGTCCCTGTGGGCACGGCGAGCGCCGGGGAGCGGCTCCGTGTCGCCCCCGGTGGTGCCGAACTCCGTCCAGCGGGCTGGAAGAAGTCTCGGCGCCCGCCGGAGCCCGCAGCGCCTTCCCGCGCGGATCCCGGGACGTACGGAGCCGGGGCGGCGATGCGGGTCGGTCCCGTGCGCTCTGCCGTGAGCGGCGCCTCGCAGCCCCGCGGCCCGGCCCTGCTGTTCCCGGCCGCCCGGGGCGCCCCGGCCAAGCGCCTGCTGGACGCGGAGGACGCGGCGGCCGTGGCGGCCAAGTGCCCGCGCCTCTCCGAGTGCTCCGGCCCCGCGGACTACCTCAGCCCCCCGGGCTCGCCCTGCAGCCCGCAGCCCCCGCCCGCCGCTCCGGGGGGCGGCGGCTCCGGCAGCGCACCCGGGCCCAGCCGAATCGCCGACTACCTGCTGCTGCCCCTGGCGGAGCGCGAGCATGTGTCCCGGGCGCTGTGCATTCACACGGGCCGAGAACTGCGCTGCAAGGTAGGGGGCCCGGGGTCGGGCGCTGGGCGGGTGGTCGGCCGGGGCTCGGGGGACCGCTGACGCCTGGTGAGTGTGTGGAGGCCCGCGCTGGGGAGTCGCGGGGGTTTCCTGCGGAGTGGGATTCGGGGAGCTCCGCGTCTGGAGGAAGGCAGTTCCGTCGCGTCTCCACGGCCTCGGCGCTGCTGGAGCTGGCGCGGGGCGCTCGGTGTAAGCTGTGCAGTGGAAGCGGGGCCCAGTGCCACGCCGGTGTTTTTTTCCGCCCCCAGCCCCTACCACGGCTGGAGGGACGGCCTGGCGCGGGCGAGCTTGGAGCGGCTGCCGCTGAGGCCCGAGCTCTCCGGCTCAGCGCTGGGTGGTGGTGAAGGCCGGCCGACTTCTGCCCCGAGCTCCTCTAGAACTCACTCGGGGGCGGACCCGGCCTCCCGGAGGGAGCAGTCACCCGCGTTTTTCGGCGAGGTTGGGAATTGGGCGGGTGTAAACTTCGGAAAGACACGCCGGCTCGCAGCCTTAGCGTGCAGTAACTCTAGTTCCGGGCGGCGATTTCCTTTGGAGCCCAGAGGTCTCCATCCAGGAGCGGGTGGTGGGCCCAGCTCGTAGAAGCTGGACTCGAGCGTCCCTGCAGCGAGGGGCAGTTCGATCCACAACTGGGGGACTCGGCAACCCAGAATCCGGGCTGCTCCTTCCCATCCCCGGAATTAAAGTTACTCCTGGGTTTCCTGAAACTCACCTGACACCACCCCTTAACTCCCCCTGGGCCTGCTGCTGCCACCTGCCGTCCATGTGCGTGAAATTTCCAGTGCACACAAGCCCAGTTTGTGTGTGAGAGGGGGTCTTTTTCCTCCTGGGGAGCCACCAACAGCTGTTTGGGGAGACCTGTCGGGGCGGGAGCAGGGAGCAGAGAGATCTTTCCAGTTGGTGCCAGAGCCACCACCTCAGAGGCGGGCGGGGCCGGCCTTGTGCAAGCCCTTCCAGTTCCTGTGAGCAGATAATAGCCAAATCCAGATGGTGACAGCCCGTGTGTCACCGTTTCCAGTTGAGGCTAGGATATGAGTAACTGGACCAAACAAAGGCCCTTAAAGAGCCCAGCACGTCCTTCAGGGAGATGCTCCCCTTCCAGGGGACAGAGTGTGTCACACAGGGTGGGGGACACGCAAGGAAAAGCCCATTCACAGCACCCTGGTGTTCTGGCGCCCTCCCCCTGGGAGAATGGATCCAGCGCTGCCCCCTGACTCACAGCGGTAGGCAGGTTGTTTAAGCCTGTGCTGTCAGTCTGTCCCTTCTGAGTAATGACAGCTCGGCATGTCCTGTGGCTTGCGTTTCCCCTTGGAGCTGCAGAGTCACCACATTGTGTGCCTTCCCTGTGACCAGCTCTTTGGGTGTGCAGGACACACACGCATGTTGAGGACTGCTTTGGAGCGAGGCCAGGGTACTGCCGTCCACCCCTCTCCAGCGGTGGGTGCCACAGACTAGGGAGCTGTGGCTCCATGCATGAGTGACAGCAGCACACACAGGACAGTCCCTAAGTCACTCATGTGGAAGGGCAGCCCGTGGGGTCCGCACCAGCCCACAGCGCGGGGCGGGGCGGATGCAGAGGTGATGTGGAGAGGTGGGAGTGGGTGAGCGGAGCCGACAGTCATTCGGGGCTCGGAGGCCGCACTCAGCCTGACTCCTCGGGGGTCAGAGGCTGCACCCGCTTGTCCAGCCCCTGAGCAGTCGCCTTCTCCCTGCAGGTGTTTCCCCTTAAACACTACCAGGACAAGATCAGGCCTTACATCCAGCTGCCGTCACATAGAAACATCACTGGCATCGTGGAGGTGATCCTCGGGGAGAGCAAGGCCTATGTCTTCTTCGAGAAGGACTTTGGGGACATGCACTCCTATGTGCGAAGCCGGAAGAGGCTGCAGGAAGAAGAGGCTGCCCGGCTGTTCAGGCAGATCGTCTCTGCTGTTGCCCACTGTCACCAGTCAGCCGTTGTGCTGGGGGACCTGAAGCTGAGGAAGTTCGTCTTCTCCACAGAGGAGAGGTGAGCAGCGGCATGGCGCCCGCTTGGCCTTTTGGATCCAGAAGGCGGGTACAGACCGTGCAGTTAGGGGCAGCATGTTGCTACAGGGCGACCCAAGGACGAGGTTACTCCTGAGTTGTCATCTAGAGGTCCTGCTCCTGAAGAGCCAGGGCCGAGGTGGGTTTTCTCCGTGCTGCCGTGGATGGAGCCGAGGGGCCTCGGGAAGGTTGGGAGGAGCAGCTCCTTGGTGTATAAATGCGCACAGTCCTTTTCAGTGTGGGCTTCTCGCTGCTGTGACAGCCAGAGCGCCGAGGTACTGTGTCATGTAAAAAGATGACAGCAGCTCAGACTTGTCGTAGCTGCAGAATTCTGCCCCCCCCCCCGCCCATTTCTGCTGTCTTGCAGGGTGAGTCTCTGTATTTTCTTTATGTTGTCTGGTGACCTCCTAGACATCTCATTGGCCACATCTTCAGAAAGTAGCCACATTGAATAGTAAATTGAAGTTGGCTAGAGTGGATTGCTAAATATAGATCATAGCTTACCTCATAAAGGACAAGATGAGCTTGATAAGAGAATGATGAGACATTAAGATTCAAAGTGGAGGTTTCAGACAAGAGAACTCAGGAAGCCGCACCAGATAGACTTGATTTTAAGACGTGGACCACATGTCTTGTGAAGAGATTGGCAGCAGTAACATGTCAGAATTTGAGGCAGAGTGAACTGTTCTGTTGTTTCTATCCCCACACGTCTTACTCCGCCTGTCCATTTTTACCATTAGCCCCAGAGCACCCTGAGAAGTACCAGGTTGAATTGCTGTAGCGTGACCCTGTGACCTTGCAGTCATTATTGAAACACACTGATTAGCAAAGAAAGGCAAACAGTTTGCAATGGAGAAGTGTCCGATTCCTGGAACTTGGGTTCCTTTGATATGGTGATGCGTTTTTCTGAAACACACCTTACACACCTCCTTACCAGCTTTTGAAATCAGCATTGCACAGGCCAGTGTCATGGGCACGGGGTTTGGCAAGCCGGGGGTTAAGCAATGGCAGGCTGACACTATTCGTGTAACCAGCACAGGTGCAGGGCCTCAGTACCACGGCGGCCAATCAGGGGCAGCCGGTGCACGTTGAGTCATATTTTCCGTTTACAGAACCAATGGGCATTTTACATAACGACAAGGAGGTCATGCTGAGGACATACTGAAGTTAGCACATGTATACTACACTCCAGGGAGTGTAGTACAGGAAGGCAGGAAGGGACAAAAAAAGCCCAGACCTTTCAGAGGAAAAGGAGTTGACACACTGGCTCACATTCACTTCACAGCCAGTGGCCTGCAGAGCCAGGACTGCTGCGGAGAAGCGGGGCCGGGCTGGTGGAAGCCCCCTGACTGCTTCAGGCTCTGGGGACCCCGGAGACATGAGAGGCTGGCTGTGCAGTGTTACCTGAGAGGCTTGGACTAAAGGGTTTTCCGAGTATTCCCCACCAGAGTAAATGCGTGTGTGCGTTGATGTGCCCTCCGAGGGGGTATGTGCGCCTCCGAAGGAGTTTCTGGGCCCCTCCGATCTCCAGCCACATTTCCTCTGTCCAGCCTAAAGTTCTTAGGAGTTAGACAGCCTAGGAAATGGGATTAGCATCCTGTGCAGCTTTATCGTGAGACCTTATGATCCGTTTCTTCTGCAGAACTCAGCTCCGCCTGGAAAGCCTGGAAGATACGCACATCATCAAGGGCGAAGACGACGCCTTGTCGGACAAACATGGCTGCCCAGCCTATGTGAGCCCCGAGATCCTCAACACTACGGGGACCTACTCTGGAAAGGCTGCAGATGTGTGGAGCCTGGGCGTCATGCTCTACACTCTCTTGGTCGGACGCTACCCCTTCCATGACTCAGACCCTAGTGCCCTTTTCTCCAAAATCCGGCGAGGACAGTTCTGCATTCCCGACCACATTTCCCCCAAAGCCAGGTGTCTCATCCGAAGCCTCTTGAGACGGGAGCCTTCGGAGAGGCTGACCGCTCCCGAAATCTTACTCCATCCCTGGTTTGAGTCTGCCCTGGAGCCTGGGTACGCAGGCTCAGAAATGGGGACTTCAGACCAGGTTGTTCCGGACTACCCAGAGGATAGTGACATGAGTTCCTACTTTTGCTAATCCCAGAAACCTTGGAAACCTCAGAATTCTCACACGTGGCATTTCCATTTCTGAAGACGATGGGCCCTCCGGCTCGCTGCCACCCCGACGGGTGACTGTGTGAAGATGGCCCTGCAGACGCAGCGTGGCAGCCCTGTGGGCGGGGATGCGTGACTGCACCAAGCCGGCGCCGCTCTGATTGGCTGTGCTGTGCGTTGCTCCCTTTCTTCATGGTCTCTGCACTCTCCCTGTGTCGGATTGGGGCTCCTCAGGTCTTGAAGTGGGCAGAGAGCGTGGCGCCCCACAGTGTATTCAGGTCTCGTGAACATTCGAGTGGGAAAGGAAGCCCATTAAACAGTGGCGTTTTGGGTGGTAACTGCTTTAACAGGATGACAAATAACTTGGGCCAACAAACTCACCATCTTTGGACTCGTCTTTGGTAACTGGACTTGCTATCGCGGTTTCTCTGATCAGAAAGTCCCTTTGATGTAACACTCACCCTCACTTCACACCCTCGTTTACCACGCCTGACCCACTGGTGGGCAAACTGAGGAGCTCAGGGCTCTGCCGGATCCTCCTGAGACACCTGGTGCTGTGATGGCTCCTCCTGTCGTGACACCTGCCTAAGCAGCTGTGCGACTCTGCCAGCTCATCCCGAGAAACTACTGGAAGATTTGGACACTGGGCTGCCAACTGTACTTCTCTAAAACTAATTTGGTCACTTGAAACCATCAGCTTCCGGGCTCCCTTTAATATGCTGGCCCTCAGTCTCTTACTTTCCTTCCTCAAGACCGACTTAGCGGGTGTTCTGTCCAGGAGGAGGTGGATAAGGAGATGAGTGGATGTTAGACATCTTCACGCTATAAGGCATGTGGAGGGAGGGGCCCTCGGCGGATCCCACGGCACTCGGGCGAGGTCAAGTGTGGTTTATGGAGACCTTAGTGCAGCCGGCCTCTGGGGGACCCGGTGAGCGCCAAAGGCCCTCAGTCGCTCAGGACAGGAGACGTCTGATCTGGCTTCTCGCCTCTTGCTGCCACCCCACTGCCGAGGGCGTGCTCCTTTCTCAGTGGCCCCTGCCTTTGGACGCTCACACACCGCAAGTCCACTCCCTAGGAAGGGGGAGCTTCCCTGAGAGACTGCAGCTCATCAGACACCCAGGGACAGCGCTGAAACTGGGCGGTTAAACGGGTAAACAGCATACTGTATTTTGACAAATGGCACAAAACCAGGCCATGTCTTTAAGGGCTATGCCTCGGCAACTAACCTGCATTGTGAGAATGCCGTGTATACCTCACGTACTGTGTACTTTGTGTATATATTTTACCTTTTCTACCGATGTCTGATTTGTCATGTTCGGCTTCCGGGCTCGTCCCGTGTCTGTGTATGTATGAATAACCCGCGTGTAAAGCCACGTGAAATGTGAATGGTGGTTGATAGAATCATGGACTTGGAGCGGAGGGGACAGGCCGCTGTCAGCCTCTTCTCTCGTGGTTGTTTGACTCTTGTATCTGTGATACGTTACCCGGCTGGAGACTGGGCTGCCAGGGCCTCTGCTGGGACAGCTAGAAACACTAGACCCTTCCCGTGTGTGTGGGTGTGTGACCGGCGAGGTCTCTGACCTGGAGAGATGTTTTAATAAATCTGGTTTCGTACAGAGGTGTGGTGCGTTTCCTTGGGGCTCGTCTTCCTAGAAGCAAGGTGGACAGACCTGGACTTGGCCCTTTCTGTGCGTCCCCAGCAGATGGTCCAGCTGCGGGACCTGCGGGCTGAGTAGCGGTCTTGCAGGGAAGGCTGATGCAGGGGAGGCCTTGGGATGCTGCTCCCCGGCAGTCTGGGAGGCAGGGACCTTAGAGAATTCGACAGAGGCTCCCAGACCGGCTCACAGCAGAACCCTGTCTTCCCAGAGGCCCTCTCGGGACCTCCTGCTGACAGTCCCCCACGAGGTCTGTGGAGTCTGCACACGCTCGTGTGCCCCAGTAGGACCTGCAGCAGGTTTGGGATGGGCCTGGGCAGGTGCCTGGAATTCCCTCCTGCCCCTTCCAACCCGCTGGCACCCACGCCAGGTTCACAGCTGAGGGACAGTTTTTAACCTAAATGGTGGAAATCAGACTGGGCACTAAGTGGTCAGCTCTGGGCGTTCATGAAGCGGGCAGGCGCTGCGGAGAACAAGGAGGGGCCGTGCTCACAGGAAAGCAGGCTTGATGAAGCAGAATGCAGGGCCCAGTGGGCAGAGGCCGCATGCTGGCCCCAGAGGCGGGACCTGCCCAGGCGGCCCTGCCCCCACCCCAGAAGCCGCTGGGTAGGACTTGGGCACACTCCTGGGAGAATACTTTGGACTTCCGTGGAGCTTTTATCTAAGATTTCAAAACACTTCGCCAGCAATTAAGGTTACGACACTGCACTGTTGTCACATGAACCGGTGGACGGATGTGGGTCAGGCCCGGCCGGCGATGTGATGTCACGCGTTTACTCTGAGGCTGCGACCCCTGGACCAGAGACACCCAGGACGAGGGTGCTGGCCTCCGCTCTCGGTTGCTACCGGAACCTGCGTCCGCCCGCGCTGCGCCTTTTAAAAGTTTTGTTTTCTCACACACTTCCTACAAGTTTCTTGATATACACAGCAGCTGAGTGAACCGGGCACTAAGGCTCTCTTGAAAGTGAGTGGGTCAGAGTGCAGACAGAACTTGGTTTGGGTGCTGAGCCCTGTGCTCTGGCAAGACACACACCTGCTGAGAAGGGCGGGAAGGTGCCCAGGACGAACACAGATACGAAGACTTTAGCTCCAGTGACGTCCTCAGAATCACTCGTCCATCAGTCAGAAAGACAGACCCATGACGAAAGAGGAGATGTGGTATTCATTCAACAAACACTAACCATGTATCTACTACACACCAAAACCAAACGGGAAACAAATGACCAAGGCCAGCCCCTGGAGGCTGGAGGGAGAGTCATGAGGCGAGCAGTCGTGGCAGTCTTCCTCGCCTGGCTGCCAGCACCGGTGCAGCACCCCGACGCCCCGAGTGTGAGATGCCAGCGTGGATGGTGGATGTGGGGGGAGCGGTGCAAGGATAGGCAGGTGGCTGGATGCCCTTCAGAGCGCGGAGCCGAGAACGTGGAACTGGGATCTTGAGCTCAGGGCCCCAGCCGGGCTCCGGCTCTGAAGCCCTTCTGCTGTGTGACCACGAACAAGCGGTTGCCTGGTCCCTCAGTTACAATTGTTTTTTCATGGTGGGACCAGGAACTGAACTCAGGGCCTTTGCACTGAGCTATTTCCAAAAACCTTTTTACTTTTTGAGACAGGGTCTCACGAAATTGTCCAGACTGGGCTTGAATTGATACTCCTCCTGCCTCAGCCTCCTGAACGCTAGGATCAAGCGCGTGGCTGTAACACACCCTGGCTCCTTTGCTCATCTTTTGTTTTTTATTGGGGTTTTGAGACAGTCTCATTATGTGTTCGAGGCTGGCCTTGAGCCCACGGCGATCCTCCTGCCTCAGCCTCCGGAGCGCTGTGCTCACAGAGTGGTGCCGCACCACAGGCAGCTCAGTTGCAGTCAAGGACCATGAGGCTGTTAGAAACCTCGCCTAGCCAGTCAGTGGCTGCCTGGATGCCTTGGACCGGTGTTGGTGGGTTGATGAGTCGGGTCAGCCCTGGGCTCCCCGGATGAGTTCCGTCCAGCAGCTCCCGGTGGTGCTCTCAGAGCCCTGCTGAGTGCTGGGAGATTCCGGAAATGAGCGTCTGGAAGCAGCCCTGAGGCGTACTGCTGTCCTCTGCTTTTGCAACAGGGAGATGAGGCCAGAGAGGGTGAGGGCCCGGCCCAGAGTCACACAGCGCAGCGTCCATTTGCTAATTCCCACAACAGAGCCTGCGGGCTTCCGGCTCTGTCCTGAGAGTCAGGAAAGAACTCTGTAAACAACTTAGTCCTCAGTGCAACCTGGCTTCCCGGAGCAGGAGGACCTGAGAGAAACGCAGTCTGAGCGCACTGGAGTTGAGTTCTCAGGAAGGAGCCCGTGTTCTTTCTTCCTCGTCAGCTGTACCTGGTAAGCTGTAAAATGATAGCGTCAGAAGCAATGCTGGTGGGTGGAGGGACGCACTCTTTGCAACTTTCCTGTAATGCTAAAACTGTTCCCAAATGAAAAGTTTATTTAAAAAACAATTTTTTTTGAGATAGGATCTCACTTTGTATTTTAGGCTGGCCCTGAACTTGCTATGTCGCCCAGGCCAGTCTTGAACTAACGGCAATCCTCCGGGGCCTCTTCCTCTTGAGTGCTGGGACTATAGGCGTGAGCACCATGCCCAGCCGAGAAGTTCAGTTTGAAAGGTTAGTCGGGTGTGGTGCTCTCCACCTGTGCCCCAGGGAGCTGAGGTGGACTGCAGGCTCCATCTCAGCCTGGGCCATGTTGTGACTCTGAGAGACCTTGTCTCTCTTTTTTTTTTTTTTTTTTAGGTTTTTGGAGACAGGGTCTCGCTTTGTGGTTCAGGCTGGCCCTGAGCTCAGCCTCAAACGCACATCACAATCCTCCTGCCTCTGCCTCCCGAGTGCTGGGATTACAGGCGTGAGCCACCACGCCCGGCACTGTGGTATGTGGTACTGGTTGCTGCTGGGTGTGGGTCTCCATGCCCAGTATTGTTATGTGGTTACCGGGGAATCGAACCCGGGTCCTTGAGCTTGCAAGACAGGCGCCGGAACCACTGGGCTAACTCCCTGGCCCGAGAGACCTTGTCTCAAAAGGGGCGCACACCTTAATCCCAGCACGGGGGACGCTGAGGCCGGAGGATCCTCTGAGTTCAAGGCCAGCCTGGGCTACACAGTGAGACCCTGTCTCAAAGTCAAAACAGAACAGTCTAATTCAGAATAGAGGGTAAGGAGCTCTGGAATGCAGCTCAGGCGGAGGGTACAGTTGTGCCACCACGCCCAGCCTCAGGCGCCTTCTCAGCCCTGGCACTGAGGACTGGGTTGATAGCCCCAGCCTGTGAGCCAGGATCGCTGGGTCCCCATGCTGCACCCTCAGCGGGCCCTGGCTTGGGGAGGAAGGGGCTGGCCCGCGCGGATCCTGGCCCAGGTGCCGGTTCAGGAGCTCAAAGTGCCAGTGGCTGGTACCCATGTTTGCAGCCAGGGCCGGACACTTACTCTGGCTGGGCTCTGAGTCCCTTGTACTTGGGGAATCTCCTACTTCTTTTTCCTTTCCATCCTTGGGGCGGAACCTGGGGCCTACGCTCTGAGCTCTGTCCCCTGCTCTTCAGATACTCCTCATTGTTCGGAAAGGACCTCACTGAGTTGGCCAGGGTGGGCTCAAATTTGGGACTGTCCTGCATCAGCCTCCCTGGGAGCTGGGATCACGGGTGTGTGCCACCTGCCTGGCCACCAGCTGCCATGTTCTGACCTATGACAACTCCCGAGAAGTACAGCCCAGTAATGAGGCTTCAGAGGGCACTGTCACCAGGCTGTAGTGGCGCCTGAGGTCTCCGACCTTCTCTGGCCTCCTCCCCCTTGACCTCAGGCAGAGGGCTGTGGGACCCTAGGGTGGCTGCTGTCACCGAGCCCTGTGCCGCTGCCAGCCCTGCCAACCTTGGTCACATCTTGGCCTCTCTGGCTGGGCCTGGCTGCTGGCACTTTCAGGGTCTCAGGACGGGAAGTCGTCCATCCTGGGGAAGCCAGGCGGAGGGCATACAGAGCCAGTGGGGCAACAGGGAGAGTGACAGGCCTGGGCTTGGAGTGCGGCTTGATGTGTGGGCCCTAACTCACCTCTACTCGGTTGCTTTACCTGTGAAATGGGTATAGTAGGAAGAAACCAGGCTTGTGAAAGGTTTCTCACATGACTGATGTGTATAAAATGTTCACTTCTTAGCTCTAGAATAACAGATTTAAAGGGAGTCAAAATGCCTTTGACCCCAGCACTTACGAGGCTGAGGCAGGAGAATCACTTGAGCTTGGCCCAGGCAACATAGTGATAACACATCTTAGGGGTTTGTTTTTTGAGATAGGATCTCACTATGTATCCCAGGTTGGTCTTAACCTTCCATGATCCTCCTGCTTCAGCTTCTGGGTGCTGAGATTACTGCCACATACTCAACACCCAGCAATGATAGCACATCTTAGAAAAACGAAGAAAAGAAAGGAGAGAAAAGAAGAATGTGCCGAACAGTGTTTCCTGTGGGCGTTTCTCTCGGGGCTGCGCAGGGCCTGGGACAGCGTTCTTAGCTGGCTCCGGGTGGGCCATAGTTATAGAGTCTGGGCTGAGACCAGAGTGCTCTTTTCTTTGCTTAACGGGATTGAACCCAGCCCCTGCCCCCACCACCGAACGGTTTTTATTTCTTGCAAAGTGGCTAAATTGCCCAGCTGGGCTCAAACTGTCGAACCTCCTGTCTCAGCCTCCCAGAGTGACCCAGCGACAGTGCTTAACCTTCTGTTGAAAGGAGCTGATTTCTGGAAGTCACCCATCCTGGGGAAGCCAGGGGGAGGGCATGCAGAGGTGCTGGCGCTCTCGGAGTCCCTCGGCCCTCTGGGGGCTGTTCACCTCCCTGGATAGTCCAGCCCAACATCTGCGGCTGGCGAGGGTTGAGGGCACGTGGGCGCTCCTGGCCAAGACCCCCTCACCTGTAGGGTGCGGAGATGGGGCAGCCTCCCGGCTCTGCAGAAGACCTGCCTGCAGCCTCCTTGACACCCACTGCAGCCCTGCGTGTGACTGCGACAGCCCAGCGGCAGGTGAAGGGTGCGTGGGGCAGACAGAGCTGGGCCCAGGCAGCCTCTCGGGGTCTCTGCGGAGGAGCCCAGGGGCTTGACTCTGGGACGGGCGGCGGCGGGGCCACCATGCACTGGTCCCCAAGGCCCCGAGTCCCAGAGCTGCCTACAACCATGCTCACAGGTGCGTGCCGGAAGTTCTCAGACGCTGCATGGCTGTGCAAGGCCTGTGTCCCGCTGCATCTGGGGTGGTAGTGGGAACTGGGGCCTCACACTGGGTAAATGTTCCATGACTGGCAGGGCTGATTTATTTTATTTTATTATTCTTCTGTTTGGTGCCGGAAATCATACCTAGGGCCTCACCAGCATAAATCCCATACCCTGTCCCGCAGTCACTCCCTACCTAGCCTCTGACTTCTGTCAGGAAAGTCGTATTTAGAGGCCTTGAACTCTAGGCAGGTCTCCTGCCTCAGTCTCCTAAGAGCTGAGGTTCCAGGTGTGGGTCACTACGCCCAGCTAGGGGCTCCAATTTTGACTTCAGTCTGTTCGTATTGAGGGTGTTGCCACCTGTGTATCCAATGGGCTGAATGAGGCAGATGCTAAATTACAGTTCTTGTTTCTGAATTTAGATGCAGCCGCTGGCACTGTGGAAGTCTCTGCCTGCCACAGCCTCAAGCCTCACTGCAGGAAGAGGGCTCTCCAGGGGGGCAGAGGCGAAGGCTGGGTCAGCAGACCTGCTCCATGTTGCTGGGCTGAGGGTGTGGCTGTGACGGGGCATCTGTCCCTCTGATGGCTCCTGGGTTGGCTGACGTCCGGCCTAGGCTTTCTGCTAAAAACCTGGTGCGGTTCTCACGAGAAGGCCACGGACAGGGCTTGGGGACTGTTCTGCATGCCGGTTTGGGATCTCGTAGTTAACAGGCCACGCCCACTTCTCCAGCCAGCTTCCCACACCCTCATCTCCTGTCTTACAAAGATACACAAAGGAAATTTCTAGGGTGATGGCAATACTTTATATCATGCCTGCAGTGGTGGTTACACAATGATAAACCTTTGTCAGATTCATAGAGCTTAAAATGGGTGACTTTTATTTGGAAGTGATGTCTCAGTACTGTTGATTTTTGCCGCATATACTTTCAGTGGAAACTTAAATCTCCGTGGTATCTGTTCGAACCTGCTTCATGGATTTCATTTCTTTCCTATGCTGGGTGTTCAAAGTTTACATCCTCTTCCTAAGTCTGACTATTTTTTTTATCTGTATCTGTTCTAGAGTCTTTAAACACATCTTTCAGTATGGTCACCATCTCGGATTTCTGCTTTGATTTTTCCAGACCCTGGTTCATCTGCTTTGACACTTCTGCCATCACCACTCCTGAGAGTCCAGGTGGGTGGCTTTTGGGTTGCCCCACCGCATTACCACTGGGCTTTTGGTTTTGGTGAGCTGGAAGTCTGGGGTTGCATCTCATTTAAGTGTCTTCTCATTTTCTATTTTTGCTTTTTGGTTTAATTCCTAGGGTGATGCTTGAAAATTGCTTACGGCAAGTGGCTTTATTGTTGGTATTTAAAACACTTAAGAAATGGCTGCTTCTGAGAGCTGCCTTCCAGGAGTGGCTAGTTTTTGGATTCTGAGTCTGTTGCAAGATCCTACCTCTTCAATTCATTTGGGATAAGATGCTGCTGCCTCTTGGGCCTCGCCCCTGGTTCTTTGTCCCTAGCCTGTAGTCTTGTTTATGAGCATGAGGTAATCTCAGTCTTGACATACCAAGAAGAACAACTGATTGGAACAATTATGTCACCTTGGCTAACGTAGTACAATTAACAATAACAATAAATCAAACAGCCTAGAAAATGACAAAGTGTGGTTACAGTTAATTTGCCTTCTTTAACCACATGAACTAGCTTTGCGATTATACAACCAACCTTAAAACCAGCAAATTGTATACAGTAAATATGCCCTCAGGATGGTGATTTTACCCTCAGGAGAAAATTTTAAAGGGGCTGGGAGAAAAGAAGAGAAATAAAAAAGGAAGGGATGAGAGGCAAGGCTGGAGGACAAAGAAAGTTATGTAAATTCCAGGGAACTGGTGAAGAAGACGGGGGGGGGGGTGGGGGGGAGGAGAGAAGGAAGAAGTGTCAACAAGTGTAAAACAGCAGTAACAAAAGAGCAGAACCGACAACAGTAAACAAAACAAAAAAGCAAGAGAAATGAAAGTAAAACAGTGTTCACTTCAGGGGTGTCTGCTGTCACTGGCAGACCACGTGGGTGACAGAGTCCAGACCCGTGCTGGTTCATCCGGCGAGCCAGCTGTGGACTTATGGTGGGGCAGTGAGCGGAGGATTGAGGCAAGCTGCGCCTTCCTTTCCACCGAAGCTCAGGCTGGATTTTGGGTGTCAGGTTGGAGCCTGATTTGCTCAGCCTGAGACGCTTGCGGGCCTTGTGCCGGCTTGAACTTGCTCCTTGACGGGCCTTGTGCCGGCTTGAACTTGCTCCTTGACCTCCTGCGGATGTGAACACATTTCCACCACGCTCACAGCAGGAGCTGACACTCGGAGCTGCTCTGAGTTCCAGACTCAGTGGCCCCTCTCCAAGATGGCTACGGGCCAGTCACCCTCTCCCGGGGGGAGTCTGAACCCGAAGAACTTAGTAGCTGCTACCGTCTGCTGTGTCCACTGCTGCATGCCCTGCTGCGTTTTTCACAGAGCCCTGTGGAGGGCTCTGGGGCGGCCAGTGGTCACCCTGCGCCTGCAGGCTCAAGCCACCCACCCCACGAAGTGAGCCAGGGCTCAGGGAGGTGTCGCCTGCCACCTCTGTCTCCGCTGAAGTCTTCTCCGCACACCCCAAGGCTTCATTCCACACCCCAGATCCTTGCCAGAACCCACTCCCTTCCTCCTTCTCTTCCTCATGTTCTGTATTCCAGCATCTGGACACCAATCTCAGACAGGCTGGTTCTCCGCTGTTCATCGCTCTGCCATCTTCCCGGAAGTCTAGCGGCTTCTCAGTGCCGCCGACTTCTAGGAAGTCTCCAGGGGCTCCAGCGTGGGCAGATGCAGTCCTCTTGCCCCCTCGGTTCCCCTCAGTTCCCTCCTGAGTGTGTTTCTGCTGTGTTCTCCCACTAGACTTAGACCTCAAGGCGCCTTCGTCACTGTAGTGTGCTCCCTGGAAGCTCAACACGCGCTTGCCTCACCATGAGCTGGGAGGGACTTGCTTAAATGGTGGGGACCGTCCGACAACTTTCCCTCCCTTTCTGAGATTCAAACTCCCAGTTTCGCAGGATGGGAGGCTCTGATGGATCTTACAGGTCCTGCGAGACCTTGGCCACCGTCTGATTGGCAGAGGGTGCTGGTGGTTCCCACCTCCCATCATCCTCTCTGATGCCCCTCCCCCTCACGGGCTCAGTCTCCACTGTGCGTCTTGGAGCGTGACAGAAGCCCCACGAGGGGAGGGCTGTGCTCGGCTTCCCACAGAGCTTTACTGCTCGGCACAGCGGCTGGCACCCAATCAAATCACACTGGTTCTTTTCCTGGGAATAGACTGTCCGGTTTGGACACCTGGAATAAACAGTTGGTAGTCTGTCGCTGAGAACATTGGCGTCATTTTTACTTTAAAAGATCTGAAGTGAAGGGCAGCTCAATACTGATCATATCCCCACCTCAGCTCCAAGCATTTGTAACCTTACATGAGGATCTAGTGCTTTGCAGGGTGGGAGGGGGGACAGGTGCAGGATGGATGGGCTCTCCATGGGGTCAGCCCTTGGGCACCGGGCGTGTTTAGGGAGAGAGTGAATGGGGGAGCATCGTAGGCATTCCAGGGATACTGTATCGAACTGTATTGAAAAAAGCACAACTCTGTACCTTTTAGGATAGTCTCAGTTTTAAGAAGAATCGCTAAGATCAGAGAGAGAACTCTCATGTACGTCTGACCCACTTCGCCGTCCTGTTAGTACGGCACAGTTGTATAATCAGTGAAACAAGGTCAACTTGCTGTTGTTAAAGTCTGTAGTTCTTTTAAATGTCCTTAAATTGTGTGCAGTGTCTTTTCCTTTTCGGGGATCCACATTATTCTTAATCATCAAGTCCCCAAAGGCTCCTCCCGGCTGTGACAGTCTCCGTGCCCTTGTTTTTGAAGAGTACAACGTGTAGAAGAGTAGACGGAGACTTGTGCACAGACCGTTGGTGGGATGTGTGCGGTGAGTTTTATGGGGTTGGACTGAGGGTTCTGACTTTCAGAGAGGGACAGTGTGAAGGTAAAGAGCGAGCTACACTTACTGTCCACGTCTAAGTTCTGCCCGTTTACGTGGGAATATGCCGTGGCGGACACTGCGAGCCTGTGAGTGAAGTTGCCTTGCCTGTAAGGGGTAAGAGGACCCGATTCTCGATCCTTGGGTGGAAACAGCACCGAGCACACATTTTCTACCCTCGACTTCATCCCCAGCCTCCCACCCCAAATCCACAGCCCTGTGGTGTCTGGATATGGGTAGCAGCCTGTCCTGCTGCTGCTTTCTTCCTGAGCAAATCTTCTTGGGTCAGAAGGTAGGAGACAGTTCTGTTCTTGAGGGTCTGATCGACAGCGCCCAGGCCGCCCTCTCCTTCCTGCCTTACGTTCATCCAGTCCCTGCCAGTTCCCTGCTGTGTCCAGGGGCCACACTGAGCGGCGAGCTAACTCAGGCAGGGTCCCGTCTCCCGGAGACAGGCTTAGGGGGCGAAACACAACCAGTGACTGCTGTCATGTCAGGGTTTCGGGACGACAGCTGTGTGCTCAGCTTTTCTGTTCCTTTGGGTTAGCATGAAAATGTCAGAGTGTGAGCCTGCTAATGAGCAGGGTGGGTCCTGCCTGTCAAGGACTCTGGGCAGGACTTAACGAGACTTCGGGTGAGTGAGAAGTGACTTCTGCCTCGAAGGCCCTTCCCGTGTATGGACACAGTTTGCTTTGTAGCCAGGCTTGCCCGCGGGGGGGGGAACTGGGTGCAATTCCAGGCTGTGACGTGTTGTGGCGATCCCTGACCCTTGACTCCCTGACTCGCTTCCACATGGCTCGTGTCAAACCGTCGTTAGGAGTGGGCTGGACTGCGCTTGCATGGCGCTCCAGCCCTGGGGCCCGAAGCTGGAGCTGGGCTGGGTACGAGCAGCTCCGTTAGGGACTCCGTATTCACGCCTTGTCCTGTGGGCTCGGCCAGTCTTCACAGAGCACAGGGTGTCCACAGCACTCTCCCGTCACTAATTGCTGAGCATTTACTCTGTGCCAGGGCATTTCACTCATATTTATTTATGGTTTTTGAGACAGGGTCTCAATATATCGTTCGGGCTGATCTTGAACTCCTGGTGTTCCTCCTGCCTCAGTCCCTGGTGCTGGGATTACAGATATGTGCCACTGCGCCTGGCTGTGTGCCAGGGTGTTTTCAAGAGCTTCACATGGATTACCTCCCTGAATTTGCACAATAGTGCTGTAAGTGCATTAAGTTTTAAGCAGAGACATTAAGTTCAAATCTAAATGGATCAAAGGTCTAGATATTAAAACAGAAACATGAAAGGCCAGAGATTTAGCTCAGTGGTACCAGTCCAAAATCCTGAGTGCTATCCCTTAAACCAAAACTAAACAAACAAACAAACAGAAACACTAAATTTGCTGGAGCAGGGAATAGGTAGAACTCTCGAAGCCACTGGTATAGACAGACTATGACTGGAACTGTACAGGAAATACCACAAAAGATCAACAACGGGGATCTCACCTGATTAAAACCCTTTTGCACAGCAAAAGAAACCAGCAGCAAAATGAAGAGGCACAGTTTGGGCAAAAAATTTCACCAGCTATTCCCCAGACAAAGGAGTGTTATCTAAAATAGATAGAGGACTCAAAAACTTAGATTCCCCAGATTTAAAGACCCAATCCTCAAATAGGCATATGAAGTAAAGAGACATTTCTCAGGTGAAGAAGCAGAAACAGCAAATAAATATGTGAACAAATGTCCAGCGTCACTGATGAGGCCCTTCACAGATGCAGAGGGCAAAGCATTTTGGGTGAGTAGAGATGAGACCTCTGCTCCCCACGATGCTGCTGGCAAGGCACACGGCCATCTCCTGTACGGCCGGCCACAAGGCTTTCTCTGTGGCCAGACCTCCGGTCACGGCATGAATGGCCGGATCTTTTCGCTGCCATCTGGCTCTGCGGGGCATGAGGGCAGCCCGTGCCGGGCCCCTGTGTGACACGGGAGAGGGGAACTAGGAGTGCGGTGACCTCGCGGTACAGCTCTATTGTCCCTCTAAGCCTGGCTTAGGTCCCAGGGCTGCCTTTCTCCGGCAATCGGCAATCGGAGGAGTGTTCCAGAGCATGCTGCAGGCCTGGGGTGATTCAGCAGATGTTTCCTGGATTACAGCCTCTCCCCATCAGCAAACCCTGCCGAACAGGCTGCTGTCCACGGTGAGCCCGAGTGTGGGAAAGTCACCGTTTCCCTAAAGCTCATTTTTCTCTGAATAGCAAATTCCTGAGTGGGGCAGGTGGCCAAGGCCAGGATGCTTGTCCGCTGCTGAGTGCCAGCAGGCCCTGGACGCACTGTGGGCAAGGTGACCACACTGCTGGCCGTGTGCATGCCCCCGTGTAGCCCCCTGAGCACCCCTCCCCCAGGCCCCTCCAGACAGGGTCCTGAGGGGTCCCACCAGGTTGGATGGGTCCCTGGCAGGCTGGTCGTGAATAGAGAAGGGGCAGGGCCTCTCCTGAGCCTGTAACTCCCGCACTTGGAGGCTGAGGCAGGAGCATTACTGCAAATTCAAGTCCAGCCTCACCTGTACAGTGAGATCCTGTCTCAAAAAAATTCAGAAGGCTCCTGGTTCCCTTTTCAGGCCCATATTATCCACGGCTCCTGTGGCCTCAAGCCCCGGGCTTCTTCCCATTTCCTGAGGTTATAGCTTTGCCTCCCCTCTCAGAGAGGACATCTGGGAAGTGGGAAGAGAGTATAGCCGAGGATCGCCTCCCTTCGGAGCCCGGACCACCCGTTTCCTCAGCCTTCCAAGCGGCCAGTGAAGCTTTTTCCTTCGTCTGTAGCGACTCTGGTCCCCAACGCAGGCTCGTCCCCCTCTGTGCTCTTACAGAATTTAGCAGGTACTTTGTGGCTGTGATGCACTCACCCTTCGGTGCTGACTCTCCTTCGAGGGGCACGCGACGCTGGGAACGTTTCTCTCCTCCTTTTCCTTTGGTGTCTGGGAAGCCATGAGCCCGGCTCGTAGCGCTCAAGGGACGGATCCGAGCCTGTTAGCTTTGTTCCTGGGTTATTTAAAATTCAGCCTTCCTTCTTCCCATTCCTCATTTATATGTAGTATTTGTATTATATTCATCTAAAGATCCTACTTCAAATAAAACATTTCTATAAGCAACTTTAAGGAAGTATAATTTACATAAGTAGAATGCATCCTTTTGGGGGATTGAAACTTAGTTGTATTGCTCAAGCTAGCCTTGAACTTGCATCGTCCTCCTTCAGCCTCCCAAGGGGGATCTCAGGAGTCCTCTGCTTCACCTGGCAGTGCCAGCATATATGATGTGGGCCCATTTCCTTCATGCCAAAAGCTTCTGATTCCTTAACCAGTCAGGTTGCCACCCCCTTCTGAGGTCCTGGGCACTAATATTAGGTTTGCTTGTTCCTGGAGTTTCATGGAGATGGAACCAAAGAAGAAAGCTAAAGGAAAAGATATGGAATGTTTTTACCACCAAGAAATGATAAATTTGTGAGAAGACGAGAATGCTCCTCCTGACCCAAGCATTACACAATGTACATATGCCACATTTTGTAATATAAAATATAAGTTGGTATGTTGACTAAAATGCTTCTAAAAGTATTTTTTAGGAGGCCGGGGATTTAGCTCAGTGGTTCCGGCGCCTGTCTTGCAAGCGCAAGGACCCGGGTTCGGTCCCCGGTAACCACATACTTATACTGGGCATGGAGACTCACCCCAGCAGCAATCAGTACCACATCCCATAGTGCCAGGTGTGGTGGCTCACGCCTGTAATCCCGGCACTCGGGAGGCAGAGGCAGGAGGGTCGCTGTGATGTGAGTTGGAGGCTGAGCTCAGGGCCAGCCTGAACTACAAAGCAAAACCCTGTATCAAAAATAAATAAATAAATT